>VZSE01010355.1:221333-316333 GCA_013398275.1 Promerops cafer
CTCTCATATGTGAGAACCAAGTGTTCAGCCAGAATGGATGAGCTTTGAAAGGACCTGAAGGGCAGGGGTGTTGGAGCCATGGCTTCCAGAGGCCATGGCGATGGCAAAGCTTGGTTACTGCACGGCAAGGAGCTACAAAAGACCTGTCAGCACTCTGCAGAATGGATCAGCTCTCTGAGGAGCCATTCAGCACTCTGAGAAGTTCCTGCTGATTAAAATAGAATATCTGAAAAATTGTAAACAGCTTTGGAAACACAGCCCAGAGATGAGTGGAGAGGAATGGAGAGTGGGATCATGAGCCAAGGCAATAGGAATTGAGGATGGTGAGAATAATGTGGGAGATCCCACACCACTGCAGAACTGTCAGGTTAATACTGGAGGCTTCTGTAGGCAAAACAGGTCCAGCAGAAGGGTCTCAAATGACATGAGGAGTCCTGGGTCCCTTTTGCAGTAGAAACCAGGAGATAATTGCAGTTATTTATTTGCATTCTGCAATTGGGAAGGGGCATCTTCTGCTCTCTCAGCCTACTCAGCTTCTGGTGATGAGAT
This sequence comes from Promerops cafer, assembly GCA_013398275.1. Lineage (NCBI taxonomy): Eukaryota > Metazoa > Chordata > Aves > Passeriformes > Nectariniidae > Promerops > Promerops cafer. The sequence continues at coordinate 221,883 of VZSE01010355.1, forward strand.
GCAGCTTTTTTACCACGGACAACCAGCAAAGAGAAACAAAACCATGCTTGATCTGTTGGTTGACCTGGTTAGTGCCAGCTGGACTCCTGCTCTGACCCCAACACCTGGCTCAAGCCTTTCCCACGACTGACTCCACAAGCTGAGGGTTGCTCGAGCTGTTGTGTTCCCCCTCCAGGAAAAGACACACTGCCATTGCACAACAGCAAGTACAACTGAAAGCACAAAGCATGCATTCAACTACACAGATTAACTCCTTGAATTGAAAATAAAGGACAAATGATGGAACATAAAGAACTAGATGCAAAGAATATATTTTTACGTTGCTAAGAAAAGAGAAAAAGCCCACCCCAGATAACTCAAAGTACATAAATGTGACTGTCTACTTGAAAAGTAGCTCAGATGAGTCAGGCAAATCGGTGACACAAGAAGGCAACCAGCTCAATTCCCTGTCTCCTGCAGAGGCACCAGCAGCACACCCCTGACTGCACACACTCATCCCTGTCTCTACACACTCATCCCTGTCTCCACAGACTTCCTGAGCTCAAGGACTTCTCTGTCATCTAAAGCTGGGCATGGATCTTTTCCCCATAAATTTGAAAATAGGATGGAGATGATATTTATTCCCTGAACTGAAGAACAAATCAACATCTTTCCAGCCCATAAGTTTCAAAATAGCAATTTACTGGTACCCAAGTGTCATGCTCACCCTTGGCCACAGTGATGGATTTCACTAAGGGCCGAATTCTTTTATCAGTGTGTTTTTCTCAGCTAATTTAGCACTGATGAGATGGTCCTCAGTGACAACCCTGGCAGCTGCCCCCTCCTCGTGTCAGCAAACCCAGCAGTGTCCTCCCCTGTCCCCAGCATGCGCTGAGCCCGAGCTGCAGGAGCTGTGCCTGGGATGGGCAGCCAGACCTGCCCCCAGAGTCCTGGCAAAGCTCAGTCTCTGCCAGGCCTGTCCTGAGCTCTGCCGTGGCCCTGCTGGGAACGGGGCTGGCCCCCAGTGGGCTCCTTCCACGCAGGTCAGGACAGCGTCAGATGGCGACGGCTGCAAACCAGTGACCTACATTGCCAGTCCCCAGAGCCATCTGAGACCCCACCGTTTCTCATTAGCAACAGATTCTTATTTATTTCAGATAGTCACTGGCTTCTGCCAACAGACAGCGCACTCCTAATTAAAAGCTGACTTCTTTCATAACCTACAAAGTCCTACTTCCACCTCTGCCCCAAGGTGCAGAGAAACGTGAGCTTCCGTGTGTCCTCCGTTTAGAGGCAGGCTCCACAGAAAAAGCAGAGATGCATATTGTTTTATTTTTTTTTAAAGACAGCATAAAGCAACAAAGTTTGAAGGACATTCAACATTTATGCTGTGAGCCCACTTAATACCACAAGGGACTTTCCATGGGAGCAAAGGTTTTCGTAATAAAGGGTCTCATTGGCCAGCTGGATCAAATCATGTATACACCGATATCTTGCTTCTGGCAATACCTTAAACCCCCAGTTAGGTGAGTGTAGAGATTGCAGTGGCCTTGAAACTGTAGCATGGTTTATACATGGTGTACACATCTTTGAGGATTTGGAGAAATCTACAAGGGATCTAATGCTTTTCCACCTATTGACATTTACAAAGCAGTTTAAATCATGCATGAGAGGCCTCAGGCACATGTAGTTCACAAAACATAACTCTGTGCTCCCAGGGAATTGGAGCTGACCATGGCTCTTTATTAGAACCGACAGTGAAAGACAGCTCGTGCAGAACCCAAACCAGGGCTGCAATGCAGAGATGACAGACTTAATGCCACTGGATGTATTATGCAGATTACCCAACCCAAGCCTTGCTTGTTAAGTAAGTTTCATGCTTTCCTCACTCCCACTGCCCCTCTTAGGAAATATCCTCCCTGGCTTTATCAAGGGAGCTGTTTCCTAAATTCCTTGATCAATCACCTGCTTTCCAGGACTTCAGACACACCGAGTTAGCTCTGAAGATAAGACAGGGATGCTTAAAGAGTGGAAAACAGTTAAACCTTTGCACCTATTAGCACAGCAGTGCCAGGCACAGAGCAGATGAATACCTTAAAAACTTAACAGCCATTTTGCTGATGAAAGAATAGGAGGGATTTTAAGGAATCCATCATCCCTGACAAGTCACCTTGTAGCTGTGAATTCCTAGTGCAATGTAATTTTTGAATGTATGCTTTTGCTGTGTACATTCAAATGAAAATCATAATCCTGAAATCCTTGCTCAAGTTTTGATCAGATTTTAATTAAACTCTGAAACTCTTTAATACAGATTATCTGAGAACCAGCCTTTCTACCAGGAGAAAGAGATTTTTTGTCATTTGATTGTATCTTAAAGCTTGTAAATGGTGCTTAAAACACACCTGTACAGGAAAGCATTCTACGTTCTTCACGTAGAAGTATCACTTGTGAAGCCCCTCTTTTGGTGACCCCTCTTCAAACAGGTATTTTCACTGATTCCACCTAGACTCAGACACACTCCCGGGAGGTTCATGCTGTACACAGGGAGTTTGTTTTGAGATGTGAATTTAAACCACTAACTAGTACACTGACAGGCTCTTGGCACTGCATGCTCCAGTGTCCACCCATGTAAAGATTGTATTTGTGTACATATATAAAATAAAACTCTTTAAAAAGTCCACTCAAAATTGATAAACACAAGTTTCTGTATAAAATGCATGCAAATATGTACACTCAGATGCAAGTTTTTTATATATTACATTACATATGTATGTGCTTTTATTTTCAAACTAATTAAAGGAAAATAAAGTTTTTTTTAAAAAAACTGAGCTTTGCAGTGACATATCTGAATTATTACTACTGTCTTTCCCTAGCAGCAAGCTAGGTCACATTAGACTTGACCTAATAAAAATAAGTTGCTTAATATCACACTTTCAGGGCCACAAAAGTGCTACTGGCAAATGGAAATTACTGATCTTATTTTTTTTTATTAAATAAAATGCAGAAACACATGTAGACTAACTACTCTGCTTAAGGGGAACGAAGGGAAGGGAATGTTTTTCACAATACCAGTTTAGTTTTCCTTTAAAACCCCAACTCCAAAAAGCCATGAAAGCCCCTCCCAAAAGGCATGTGATGAACATCAGCACAAACAAAGTTGATACAGGGCCCATTTCCAGCCTGCTTTTGTTACTGGTTGTAAAACACATGGCAAGGTGTAAAGACTGACACCAGTGGAGACATAGGAGGCATTTAACTCTCATATGTAGAATCATGGAGCGACTCCACCTCCTCAGAAATGAGGCTGAGAACACAACAATGAACGTTTCATACAATTCTAGCGCTCGATTCACGGCTGATGGAAACCAGCAAAGAGGTTGTAATTGACTTCAGTGCTACTGGATCAGGGCCCTAAATAGAACAGGCACCTGCGCATTGTAGAGGGAGAGAAGTTAAATCTGTTCAGCTGCTTTGTTCCCAGGTTTTTCTAAAATACCTTTGCCATGTATACTGCAGCTTTCTCACCGGGGAGAGGGTGCTCCGGGTCAGCGCCGGGCTCAGCAGCTCCCCGGGGCAGGGCTGCAGCCACAGCTCAGCTCAGCTCAGCTCATCTCACCCAGCACAGCCCCACGGAGTCACAGAGTCACAGAATCACAGCAGCACACAACATCCTGAGCTGGAAGGGACCCCCAGGGATCATCCAGCCCAGCCCCTGGCCCTGCACCCCAACAACCCCACCCTGGGCATCCCTGGAGCTCCTGGAGCTCTGGCAGCCTCGGGGCCGGGGCCATTCCCTGGGGAGTCTGGGCAGTGCCAGCACCCTCTGGGGGAAGAGCCTTTCCCTGATACCCAACCTGGGCAGCAACAGCAACTCCCGAGCAGTTTTACTCATTCCTGCATTCACCCACTGCATTGTCTCAAGTTTATATTTCTTCAGCCATTGTGTATGTTAAATCCAAGGTAAATTTCCAATTGCCATCAGTTTTCATCAGGTAAAAAAATTGCTTTAGAAATATTGCTCTCAGTTCACATCAGATAAAAAGCACTAAAATTAATTTTACAGTGCACCTAAACATTACTTTATACGTAGAGTGATCACTGTGATACAGGCTTGTCTACCAGCTAAATGCCATCATAGTTGACCACACACTTGGGAGAACAGCAGCAAAACACCAGTGGGATAACTGGGATAACTCATCAACTGACCAAACTGCTGCAAATGCCCTATGAGCTTTAAACACTGAAATTCATCACACATGTCAAAATTTTGATGTTGAACCATTTACAGAGCATTGAAAATTGGCAGAGAATAAATACTGAGAGAGGAAAAAACCCCAAAATCAAATAGTCACCTCAAACTGTATGAGGGAGGCTGTAAGTTGATGACTCAGAGATTGAGGATGGGTTTGCATATTACACCAATTCATTCCTCAACTGAAACTCCAAAGAACTTACTAATATCAAAACAGTTCATCTGAAAAATAGGCAGAGATTATTTAGCAGAAATAGCAAGGAAAAACTATCTTGTATCAGTAAAGCTGACATGTCAGCAGCTTCTTTGATCAAATTGCAGCTAAACTCAGTGCAAATGTAGTTGCAATATGAAATAAGCCAGGATTGTTTACCTTCAATAGTCTATAAATATCCTTCTAAGGGCAGAACAGCTGCTCTGCTGAGAAATGCACAGATGCAGTTACAACTCCTCATCTATAATTATGAGAATAAACTATATTTCACATTTCTTTCATTTCCAGGTCTTTGATGTTACATCTGATAGAGTGGCAATGAGATGGAGAGACCAGCATGGGTGAATCTGGCAGCTTCAGGTGGTTCAGGCTTAGCCAGGCCCAGGGCAGGGTCACCTGTGGCCACTGCTCAGGAGGGGACACCACAGGCAGGGTCACCTGTGGCCACTGCTCAGGAGGGGACACCACCATCCCTCTGTGAGGGAGACCTCCGGAGGGAGAGGCACGGCCTGAGCTGGCCGCTGCAGACACATGGATCCCCCACGCTGAGGCAGTTTTGGTGAAGCAGCTCTAGAAGCCATCCCCACAGCACCAATCCACGCCAGGGGTGTTGGGAGCCATCGGGGGCCCAGCCCTGCTCACACTGAGGGCAGCCACAGCCACGGCACTGCTCTGATGGCCCTGCAGGCCCTGCTGGGCCGAAACAGCGGCCAGCACTTGGACTCAATATTCTTGTGGGTCCCTTCCAGCTCAGGATACCCCATGACTGTATGAAAAACAAGTGTGGCTCTGTCACAGCCCTGTGTGGGTGGGAGGATGGGCCAGGCCGGGAGCTCGGCTGCACGGAACAGGCTGCAAACATTGCAGAGTAACATGGCACTGCTGCCAGCTGCCCAAACGGCTCCTTCCCTTCCTTTTGATGCAGCAGCTCATTTAAAACATTTCTGTCTGTCCTCTGAGTGCTTCGTTGTCATCTCTGGCCAGTCCCCAGTCTGTCACTAATTGGCACCGCTGTTGTCAGGCTTGGGAATGAGGCCAGGGCCAGAATGGGCAAGAAAAATAATCCCCTGCTCATTCCCCAAAATGGCTGGTTCTCATTGGGAGCATTGCTGATACACACACACACGGGAAGGCTACGAAAATCTGCTGCTGGCCCTGTTCTCTGGGAACCCAGCTCGCTCTCAGGGGATATTGATCTCAATACACTATTTAAAAATGCATTAAATACATTTTTTCTCTCTCTATTTGATAGATATAATTATGGCAGTCCTTAGAACAACATGCCTGTTTGTAGACTGCCTTCAAAATCATCTAATTTGTATTGCCAGATGGTATGAATGATTGCTACAGATAAACTTTGGATACGTTCCATTATTAATTGACAGAAGCATGGTCACAGCAGAACGCTCATCCCACACTGCCTAGCTGACAATTAATGGTTAAAAGATGAAACTACTGAGGAAAAAATGAGTCCCCTGAGTTCCAAGTCCCATTTTATAGCCTTGAGAACTAAATTTAAATAACCAAAATGTATTATGCTCTCAGATCTCTCTACCAACCTCCTTGCACTTGTGCAATTCCCAACCCTGCCAATAGCTCTTTGCAAACGATGGGATGCAGGCTTGGTGTGCCATCCAGTGGGATGGGATGGGTGGAGTGTGACAGTCTTATGGCAGGTACAAGAAATCACAGTTGTAACAAGCAAATGTCTCCACTGAGGCTCACTGCAGATGGCTGGTTTGGAGCTCATCTTCCACAGAAAACACAAACGGAGCCATTGCAACAAAGAGCACCAAATGCTGGGTGTTGTAGACACGACACTTGCACTCAGAGCAATGGTGAAGTCACCAGGAAATGAGAAAACCTCAGACCTATGTGTTTTAGAAGACTGATCTCTAATGATCACGTCCTCAGTGAATTAAGCAAAAGCTGAGAAAAAGCCAGGTGTTTACTGATTAAAGTTTTTCATTTTTCAAGCTATTCCACACAATATACACAGACAGAACCTTTTTTAAAAAGGAGACAAGCTTTTTTAAAAGAAATCCCCAGATTTGGGATAAAGAACATTCACCAGTGACACAGACCTGAAATACAAATGGATGATGAAGGGTTCGCTAAGATGTGAAAAAAGGAAAAGAAATGCTTTTTAGCTTCTTGACTTGCAATGTTTTTTCCTTAGTACCTACTGAGCAGCATGACAGATCTTAGAAACAATATTTATACTTATAGCACAACTTTCATCTGCAAACTCTTGCATGTCATATAGATTTGCACACTCCTTTTCATAAACACACATCCTGAGCATAAACAGCTGAAAAGCTAAATAAATTACTTCTCCTGAGGTAGGACAATATGGCAAGCTGGCAGAGAACACCTGTACTATATGTGACCTAGAGACTGGTGTGAACAGGGCTCCAGCTGCAGAACTGGTTCTGCAGAGATGGGGAAGGATACAAAAATCCCAAATAAAGTCTGACTTGTGCAGGCTGAGAACCTCTTCTCTGCCCTCCTGTACACATGGAATGGCTATAATGATATGCAGTGATCACAAATATCCCAGTTCAAAAGCTGTGCTGTGGATCCAGGTCTTTAATGATGGTGAGACACTGATTTGTATGTGCACAAGGTAAACATGCCTGGCAAAAAAAAAAAAAAACCAAACCAACTTGTGAAGGGCAGAGATTTCCTTTTTGTTTTATTTGAGTTCAGGTCCAGCCTCATGCTGTGCTCTGATGTGTTTCTGACCTCATTCCTCAGGCCTAGGCATGGCTGCCTTTCCTCTGGCTGGTATCTGTGGCATAAACACAAAGGTGATACTCACAGTCAGCATCGGATCTGACTGTTCCCGACAACTCCTGTGATACAGCAACCTCAGGGACTCGAGGACACATCTGTGAGTAGATGTAGTAGCTGCCATCTGCACGAACTGCATTATTTAACTGCATTGGCACTGATTAACATTTGCTGTAACCTATGGTAATGGGCTCTGGGGGCTTTCCATGTCTGCTACACAGTGGCAGCTGATGTCTCCTGCTCCATCCTTAAAACAGGATGTTTTAATTTTTAATGGAGCACATGTTCGATTGGCTATACAAACAGGCTAATCTGCAAAGCATGTGCTCAATAACAAGCCAAGCTATGCAGCCAGAATAACAACACTGCTTTGCCATGCACGAGATGCAAGAGGCTTCCTGCTCTGTGCCACCATCACTCAGCGCTGATGGTCAAGAGAAATGACTGTGCACGTTCCCCACTTCAACACCAGCCCTCAGGAACTGCCTGCTCCTCAGCTGCACCTTGGGCTGCCAGCTCGTTTCTCATTTGGGAAACTAAACTGGAGAGTTGACATAGTTCAGGTGCCTGGAACAGCCATCGTGGGGGTGCAGCACGAGCATTTGGAGGCAAAGCTGAGAGGGGAGAGCTCAGCCAGGGCTAGCACGCAGGGGAGAGAAATCAGCTGGTGGGCATTTAGGCAGGCAGCAGAGATGTGGACACTTCCCCACTGCTGGATCAATGCATGAATAAAATCCTACATGACCATTCCTCCTCCCAGATCTCTCTAACCCACAGACACCATCCTCAGGGCTTGTCTCCTGAAATCACAACATCAACTTGGAGTGTGTGACAGCCCAGGCAGCCCTCTGATCCTGCTCTGGCCTACATCCACCCCTTGCATTCTGTTTTGCTCCCAAAGAGAGGAGGATGCTCCAGAGGCTGCAACACAGAGTTTTAGCCTGTTCCTGCTGGGTGCAGGGAGGCTGCCACAGCCCCCAGGGCCCTTCCCTGAGGGAGCATTTCTGGGGTGGGATACAGGCCCTGACTGACGTCCTGCAGCCAAACAGGGAGCAAAGATCACTTCCACAACAGGCACATGCTAAGAAAGCAAAAGAGGAGAAAAATAAAGGCAGCTAAATGAGGGTTGACATATTTCTTGGGGAGTCTTAAGCAGATGGGTGGGAATCCAGGAATCTTAGGCCTTCAGGGTGCCTGTGAAAGCTCATCAGGTTATTAATTTTCCAGACTGAAGGAGTATGCTTCAGTTTCAGATTTTTTTCTTGTAAGAAGAATGTTTTCCACAGTTCAGTAGGGTTTTTATCTGTTTCTTTGAATCACTTGTTACCTCTGACCTGATTTGTCTACAGAATATGTCAAATCTGTAGCAAGCATGGGCTTATTAAACGATTAATGGAATGCTATTTTAGGACAGCCTTGTCTTGCTCCAAACCTGTACTTATGACTGTTTTCTGACGCATAAACATGAACTGACCTTTCAAAAAGGTCACTTTTATTTTTCAGTTTTCTTCCATGATGAATGATGCTTTTGAGAAAGTCACTAAATTACGGAGCCTTTCATTAGATGTAAGAAAGTTGGAGGAATGTTAAGAGGAATTTCTTTCCTCTGGTCTTCACAGAGTGCACTTAGGAAACTGTTGCGTGACTGCATTAGTAAATACATCTACTGAGCTAATGAACACCTTTTCCTGCCTTAAGATATGAATTTTGAAGATGCTAACTCAATTATCCTTCTCATAAGTAGTCACCCAGGTCTCAGTGCAAGAACTTCAGCACTGAGAAATATATTCTGCTTGTGGAAGCAATGGATCCATTTCCAGCAGTGTTCTGCTGCCAGAGGACAGACCTGGCATTCACCCTTTGCCTGTGGTTACCCTGGAAGCACACGTGAAAAATCAGACTGTTATTGCTTATTTTAGGGTTTTGAAAGGTGATGGAATATTCCAAAAAATACATATAAAAAGCATTGTAAATTCTCTGTGAACTCAGAAGAAGGGGTAAAACATCCTCACACAGCAACCTAAAATCCCATTTGGTAAATGCTGCTTGGTTCTGGGTGGAACAACACGAGAAATCCAAGCCTGAGCTGAAATGCTCCATCTCCCTCCCAGCAGCATTATCAGCCTGAGCTGAGCTCTACAACGAGATCTAAATCAGTGAGGGCAGTATTAGAGTTTAAAGATAAAGCAAGTATTGATTGGTGTGCTGAGGCCCAAGCTTTGAACCCTTTTGATAAGAGACCTTGTCTATTTGAGAAGTCAAAAGCTCCCAGGATTGTAACCAGATTCTGGGCAGTCAGTCTCCTGCCATGTGAGGGGGTAAACAGAAGATCTCTGGTTACCTTTCCTTCTATCACAACAGCCCTTATCGTGTATGAAATAGTCCCCAGCACAGCAGCAATCCTATGAGCCCAACTCTCAGGCAGTCTGGGGAGAGAAAACCAAAGCCATGGAATGCAGGTCTCTGCACTACACATTGAGAAAGCTGACTCCAGCTCATCTGTAACTCAGGAAGGTTTAGTCTGCCCTACAGAAACCAAAACGCTGCTACATTAATGCACAAGGGTGTCCTTTCCATCAAGTTTCTTAATTAGCTTATCTGGAGAAAAAACTATACCAATCAAATTAAATATTAATCACATATAAACTGCTGATCACAATCAGCTGGGGGTTCAGGCACGCAGAACGTAGGGATCGCAGTGTGATTTCTTCTCCCAGAGAGTTTCCTCCTGCTCTCTTTCCATTGCCAATTTAGCAAATTCATAGAAGAAACAAAGCCTCCGTTTTCAAGTACAACATGAACAACAGAGCAGAAGTTTTTCTACACTAAAATATTGAACTAAAAATTCAGTTCCTTTAAATCTTTCTAAATCCTTGCCTCTGATTGGGTTCATTAATAAACATGCTGGTTTTGTTACAGGGAGTGACATATGGCATAATCCGCTAACAGGAAGAAGTATTTTGCATTTTATTGTAGAAAACAAACATGCAAACAGGTTTTCACAGATGGCTTTCTCAGCTTCTGGGAGGAAAAAAAAAAAGCTTAATAATGCTTGAAAACAATTCTTTCCCCCCCCCTTTCTTGTAAGAAGAGAAGGAAAAAAAAATTGACTAGAACTGCTTTTCAATTAAAGTAAGTTCTACTCTAGAAATCAGCTGTACCCCAGCTCTCTTCATACTACTGCTGCTTCTTTAGTTATGCATGAAATAAAAGCCTATCAGCTTGCCAGTATCTGACAATATGTGCCCAGGAAAAAAAAACAAACCGAAAACAAAAAACCCTGGGTAAAATTCTTGTCTTTGGTTAACTGCTGAGTGCTGTGAGAAAACCACCAAAGTAACCACAGAAGGCTTTTAATCAGGAGGGATTTGGATCTCAGGAAGTAGACCTCTGCTCATATTTGCTTATCACACTGCTGGCTTGATCACATGTGAGGATGTGAAATATTTCGTCCATAGCTTTGGAATAATAGTGTATTATTTAAAATTTAAATTATGAATAAGCTGCAGTAAGTCTGAGAAATACCTGTGTACAATACTTGCAAATGTAGGGCACCTTTCTCTTCTGGTAATTGTCCCTCAGACTTGTGATGCTGTCCCCTCACCACCTTCCCTCTGCAGCTGCTTGGGAACAGCACAGACCTCACCCTGGACCTCTCTGTGTGAGATCTGCAGGATCATTTTGCAGTTCTGTCCAGCATATCCAGCACTGTACAATCCAAGGCAACCCAATTCTCTGCCCACAGCATGAACACTCCTTGCAGCAAGCACAGACCTCCCCGTCTGTCTGTGAGGACTGTGATGTCTGTAAAGAACCACCAAGCATTATGGCCCACTGTAGTGCCCCAGGGCTTTTTGGGATCCGATGTTAAATAAATCCTTTAAAATACCTGCCATTCCCACCTGATTAATCCTCTGCCTACGTCACCAGAGGGTCCAGCCTAGAGAGGGAGGTGATCACTTCCCACAGGTGACAGTGAAATTGTCCCTAACAGTGAGAGAAGTGTTTGAGCAACTCGTTTGCCTGAGGTTGCAAATTTTCACCCTACTCTGACCAGAAAGAAGGATGCAAACCCAGCTGGCAGCCTGGTCCAGTGGAAGGTGTCCCTGCCCATCACAGGGAGGTAGAATTGGGTGATCTTTATAAGGTCCCTTCTAACCCAAACCATTGGAGGATTCTCTGACCTGCTCTCAGGACAGAAACCAGGTCCCTTTCCTGCACTCTGCAGTGCTGCAGCTGTCCCTTCCTCACCCTCAGTGGAGGCAGAATTGCTCATCCATAGAAAGGCTGAAAGCTGTGGCAATTCTGCAGGTGAGGTAACAGTGGAATCAGGAATGGTCCTGCCTGTTAATTTCCACTTGTACCCCCAGGACTATCCCAGAAGAGAGAAATACTCTTTCTAACAGGAAGAACAGTGTGTTCCAAACTCCTACAGCCCACCTTGCACTTTGTGAAAGTCCCACACTCCCTAAGAGAGCAAAGCCTAGAACATTTGTTATTGCCATCCCAGTCTCATGGGAGTAGGAAAGACCCAGTTTCTGTAGAATGGGAAAGGGGGATTAGCTCAATCCAAGGACTGCAGGATTCAGGTTTGCCCTGTGCTAAAACACAAACCCAGTGTTGCAGAAGTTCCCTGCATTAGGTGTGCTTAAGCACTCGTGTTATTTAGGTGGTGAAAGCAGCCAGCCTAATCCCTGTATCTCTTTTGCATAAGGAATCTGAGCTGACAGCATTTAATCAGCTCCAAATTTACACTACTGATACCTTTTCCATTTAATCACGACTGCAGCCTTTTGAGAAGTAATTCCCTTTGGTTAAAATTAACAATGACAGGCTGTGTTTTTACACACTGTTGAAATGTGTAAAACAATCAGATGGAGAAAAAAAAAATATGCCTTCCTTTTTCCAAGCTGATTTACGATATATATGCAAACCCTATTAAAGTTAAACCATGCTTTTCAATGAAATGAGGATTTCCAACAAGCTGCTCTCCATTTTATTTAAGGATCCCAGTGACTGATACAAACAGTGGTAATCAGCTCTATTGCTAATACAGGATATTTGGGCTGAGAGATAACACTTAACCCCTAAGTGAGAAACAGCTCATAAATCACAGCCACTTTGTGGAGAAACTTAAGACCCTCTCTTGTGAGCAGAAATCAGATGATATCCTGCTGAGACCCATTATACTCCTTTCTCCAAAATCTAAAGGTTAAATATAAAGAGAAATTAATGTAGAGAAGGAAGGAGATCAGGGGAAGTGGGGACAGGAGGAGGTGGCTAAGAGGAAAGCAAATACCTACATAACTGGGTTAATCTTATCACGACAGATAAGACAAAACTGGGCAGGACGTGGTTACAGCTTGGAGGAAAAGCCCAGCTCTGGGAAGTGGCAGGGCCTGGCAGATGCCTTCTCACTGCCTCAGATGTAGGATACACCCCCACACATCCCAGCACCTGCACAGAGGCAGCAGCACAAGTCCCTGCATGTCCCAGGCGTGAGGACACGGAGGGCACATCAGGCTGTGCAAGGCTGTGGCTGTTACAAGCTCTGGGATAATGGGATGCCCAGAGCTGAAAAAGGCCTTGGGACCCACCCTTGTCTGGGGAAAAAAAACAAGCCTGACTGGCACCAGACATGGAGCCAAACCAACAGGTACCAGGGGTTACCTGGAATCACAACACAGAGGATGAACTGGAGGCCAGCACTGGGAAGTATTGATCTAACCCTCCTAAATGAAGAAACACAAAAGTCCAGTGGGGAATTTCTCTGTGTCCAGCACTAACAACAATGTTAGGAGACAAAAGATGGGTGGATTTGCTGGGAGGTCCTGTCCTGCTGCAAATGAGCAGCAAGGTCTGAACTGGTTTATCTCAGCCATGAAATACTCCCCCAAACTGCTCAATCACAACACACCAGCTGGAAATTATTCATTGTAACTGTTCCCTCGAGGATTCTACTGCGTTTTGACCATGGAAAAGAGAGGTAAAAGCCACCACCAGCAGCCTCCACAGCCTGGGACTGTTGGTGTGTCTGCTGTGCCCAGGAGCCCAGTGTCTCTCCCTGGTGTGGACATCACAGGGGGAAACCTCCCAGGAATGAGAGCTCCGTGGTATGATGAGGTGTGGGGTTTGCAGAGTGGTGATGGGAGAAGAGCAGGAGAGCAAACACAGAGGGAACATCCCTTTGGAGAAGAGCAGAAGAACCCTTTGGCTCTGCTGGTTTTCCTGCCTCCCAGCTGCACCTCTTACAGGGTTATCACTCTGGGGCTGTGGGCTACGAGCAGCCAAGCCCAGCTGAAGCTGTGGAACGCTTGTTTTTCTGGGAGTTGGTTGGAACTACGTTGGAGATAAACATGGACATTTCCTCCAAAGATTACACTCCACTACAACTTTTTCTGCCTGCGTGTGCTGCTTGCAGAATGTTGAACTTGTTTCCAAAATAAATAGCTCCCAAAGAGGGTTTAATAGGGTTTGCTGTTTTCCAGAGGAAATAGATTGCAAACAAACTGTTTCCTGCTCCTATTTCAAACGAATTTTGGTCCAATTATTTTCTTTTTTAGCATAAAGCTAAATGGACTATTCTGCCCTGTCCCTGACTGAGTCCAAGCGTAATTTCTTTTGATTATGCTTTTATGTTGCAAAATGCAGGGCTCTGGCGACAGAATGGACGGCTTGGGGAGAGGGGCAGCAATTTTTTTCTCCTTTTTTTATTTTTTCCTCTTTATTTTTTTAAGTGTGCCAAAGCTTGTCAGCGTTCACTTTTGTGCCTGCTGTGCCTGAATAAAAACACTGAAGGAGGCAGAGGGTGGGAGGGAGGGAAAAACCCCCAAACAAAATAAGCACTGTCCCCCATGCCCAGGGGAGGCTGGCACAGAGGTGGGCAGAATTCAATAGCCTCTGTGTAGGGCATATCTCAAGCACTGGATGAAGCCTGATTTCCGTTTTCTCCTTATTATTCTTACTGGGTTTATTTTTTTCCCCTTAATCCAGTATTATTTATTTTTTTTTCCCACTGGAACAGTGACAATTAGTAGCAGTGGGGAGGGGAAACCTTGGCAGGCTTCCCATCCTGACCTTTAATCCAAAACACAACTACACAACTTGTGGTCCAAAAGCTTCCTAAAATAAAGCTCCATCCTCTTCTTTGTTTAATTTATACACAGTGTTGATCAGAAAAGGGAAAGGGAGGGAAGGCCCCCTTGTTCCTCTTGTGGGAGTTGAATATCATCATGTCCCTGGTATGGTGGGGAAGCCTGGAAATTTGTCACTGTCTGGGTTAGTGGGGTATTACTAAGAACCAAACCTCTGATTTCCTTGAAGATAAAGACCTTTATTTTGGCTGCAGTGTAGGAATGTACAAAACATGTTCTCATCTTCCAAGTCAAAGAAAGAAAGAAATCTGTTTCTATTTGTCTGGCTGTCTATAGCCCAGGGGTAATAAATTCTATTTCAGGGACAAGGATGAAAACCAATATTTTTCATTTTTGATATCTGGATTTAAAAAAAAACATCCAGGAAAAATCTTTATATGCCAGAGTCTGAATCAGCCTCCAAGGTCCTTCACAGAGGGAACCCTGGTGCAGGTTCTCAGCAAAGGCACCACCTCCTAGCCCTAATTACAGGCAATGTTTTATATATATTTTTACATCTTTGACAGTTTAAGAGAGAGGCATGTGCCTTGGTAATTACAGCACAAGTCTGGAAGGTTTCATTTTTCTACTGATTTGTATTAATGACCTTAGGCAAGTCACTTAATGCCTCTGCTAAACTTTCTGCTTGGGATCAAGACCCTAGTTTTACAGTAAGACTCCAGAAGGAGAGAAGGAACGTCTGTGAGCATCTCCTCAGGAGGGTGTGATGTGTTTGCTTGGGAAACCATACCTGGAAGGGCTTTTCAGTCTGGGAAAGGCTGCAACAATGGGGTCTTGTCTTAGTTTGCATATCAGATATGAAATTGTATCCCTGCTTGGGCTCATACTCACAGAAAAAAAGATTTTAATCAGAAATCCTCTTACTTATCTGCAAATAATTTGCTCCTGGGAAGGCAGAGCAGCTTCCAGTCTATTCCAGGTTCATCTCACAAGTGCCCTGTGCTGCTCCTCAGCACGAAAATAAATCCCACCTCTAAGAGCCAACAGATGAACACGACAGGTTCCACCTGATACACAGCAAAAGGCCTTGGGACACATAAGTGACTACCAAATACCTGCTAGGGAGAGAGAAACTCAAAGTCTTCCGTGGCTTTTAACTTAATATTTCTTAATTAAAATAAAATTGAAGAGAGGGGAGAGAAAAAAAATCCAGCCTTTAATTGTGTCAGCCATAGAAGAAATCTGAGATTGAGGGCTCCAGAGAAGAGAAAGTCCTTTTGGATTAAAACTCTACATTTCATATTTTATCTCCAAAAGGCTATAAATGAGGTTTGGGATTTAAAAAAGATTTCATATGATTTTGTAATTACCCAAGTTACTATTACCTGATTAACACAGGAATCCTAATAGTCTGTTGCACTTTCATTTCTCCAGTTGTGGTTGTCATGGGGCTTGGCACCTGTCACCTGTTCATTTACAGGCATTTTAATTAACCTACATTATGTATGCTTTTTTTTTTCCCTTGGATTTAGTGCCTGAATTTCATATTAAAAAATAAAGTTAATAGCTACCTGAAGGAGGGCTGCTGCCAAAACATTCACAGTCGATCCTGCCACATCCATTTACCAGTACCTGTCACAGCTGAGCATCCACCAGGGCTAAATTGGAAGAAGTACAGGGTAGAATAAATTCCTCCTCGAGTGATGTAGGCCTGACACCCAGCACTACAAATGTAGTCTTTTATGTGTAGCTGTAGACAACCTGGATGTGCCTGGTTGCGTTTGGACATACTTTATGGGTCCTAATTCAGACAAAAAGTCTTTTTGATTTTGCCTGAATATTGACAGAAGAATCAGGCCTGCCCCTTTGAGAACATAATCCTAGGAAAAGGAGTAAAAATATACTGATATAAAAATATCAGTAACAAAATTCCATCAGGTTAAGTGGTTCCCCTCAGCCACTCAGAGCAGGTTGTTCCCATGTTTCACCAACCATTGCACCTGGACTGGCCTCGGAACGTGGAATTTACCCCAAAGCCGACAAGTGGCAGGTCAGGTCCCACTCCCTTACACCAACTCCAGCAGAGTTTTCACTGCAGAGCCCCAGGAACCCCCCAGGTCTCTGCAGAGAGGCCTCTGCTCAGCCAGCCCAGCCCAGCACACACAGGAGAAGTGCACGAGCTGGGAGGGATGAGCAGACACTTCTTCCTGTGCAAATCAGTTACAGGTCCCTAAGAAAGGTCCCTGGCAGGGGAGTGAGCCAGACAGGGCACTGAGAACCACTCCTGGAAAGGTCTCCTGGGTCCTGCAGAAAGACTGTGCTAACACCTTGGACAACTACTGCAGGGAGCTGGGTACTCCTTCATTTGCTAGTACAGACCAGTCCTTACTGCCTACACTTTTACAGTGGCCTGTACAGGGACAGGGAGAGGCTCATCTGTGACATGTAGATCTGAAAGAAATGCAAAGCAGCAGTGAGTATTTACTGAGTATTTACTGCTCCCCCAGCTGAGCCAAGGAGCTCTTCACACCTCTAAACCTGGCCCTTCCCCACTGAGCTCTGTCCCCCTCACAGTCTGACTCTTCCTCCCCTCTGGGTGGAGGCAAACCTGCTCCAACTGCAAGGCCAAAATAAAGGGAATGAGCTGCCAGAGTGAGCCACTTTCCTCAAAAACCAGTTTTAATTTTCTAAGAAGATGCACTGTGCTCTGCTCTGTGAGAGTAACCAGGCTTGGGCTCTGATGGTTTCCAGGAGAAGCGTGTTTGCAGGCCAGGTCCCACGGCGAGTGACCTCCTCCTGCTCTCTGAGCAGGGATGCATTTGGAAGCACGCTCGGGCTACCAGCAGCGGGAGCATGTTTTGTTAGAATTAACAACGATAATGTCAGGAGGGCTCTAATATGTTAGTTAATATGAAGCAGTTAAACAGTTTTTGTCATTCACACAGGCCCATGATGATGCTCAAGGCTGACAGATGAAGACACATGCACTGAGGAGAGACAGCGTCGGTGATTATGGATCTTATAACCCACTTGGGCCATTAACTCTTGGAATTTTCAGTATTCTGCCCCCTCCAGAAGGAATTCACAGGTTGGTGTAAGTGCAACTGCAGAACTCTTGCAGTGACAGTCCCTGCCTGACAGCAGCTCTCAGACCCTAAGTGGACTCCAGTATTTGACAATTCCACCCCCTTGGGAGGCCAGGCTGGAGGACAGCAATAACAAACCAGTCCCAAACCGGTGTGAGCCCCATGCTGCTGCACGTGGAGGAGTTACCAGTGCTCTGAGACACGCTAGGGGCACAGCAGAGTTTATGGGGAAACATTTGTGGTTTAAATCAGATAATCAATGCACACCTAATCGCATATAACTGTCCCTTTTGACAACAGGTAAACAGAAAATACTTGTTGATTGGGTCTGCCAGCACCAGAATACAGTTTCCAGGGAGACATGAGCGCCAGGAGGAAAGATGGGAAGACACAGAGCACCTCTCCACCACGTAGGCATGGTACCTACCATGACGCCGTGGCGTTAAACTTGACACAATCCATGGATGGAACTCCAGAGAACAAACTCTCTGATCACATCGACACGAGTAAATAGATGAGACCACACCACCCAAACAGTGCAAAGAAGGACTAACCCTCACTCAAACAGGCCACCTGACTGTGCACCAAAAAAATGCTTTATTCATTCATTCATTCAAAATCTTCAGAACCTGTTCCTGGTCCCACAGCTACAGGGACACAGCAGCCCCAGCTGATAAACCTAGCAGCAGCAGCACATCGCCCCTCGGTCTCACACCTCACAGCCCCAGGAAGATTAACAGGAAGCCTGAATCAAGTCCTTTAAAAATGAAAAGGAGAGCAGAGCTCCAAGAAGCTGATGGCAACACTGATAATGAAAACACAAAAGACATTTCATTTAAGACAAGAACTCCAGCTTGCTTGGAACAGGAGGGAATTCAGCCTGCTCGCTGTTCCTCTGTTCTCCCCCCTCACCTCCCGTGTACCATCAGCGCCTTCTCTGCTCACACTCCCGGCCCTTTGTTCAGTCCTTAGAGCTCAGTCTGGGGCTGGGGATGGGAGATGGAGACAAGGGGGAACTCGAGCTGGTGCCAGGTTTGACAGCTCAGCACTTTGGGGCCGGGCTGCAGGAGCCTGGCAGGGAAGAGCTGGGTTCTGCTCTCCAGCCACCGCGCACAGATGTCAAATGGCTGCAGAGCGTGGAGCCAGCCCCCAGATCTTAATTCTTAAAGGATTAATTGTTGAGATGAGCTGCACTTCAGTACAGAACGAGAGAAGAGCTTTTTCCTTTTAGCATCAGCGCTGCTCCTCAGAGCCTGGATCTGAGCCATCCCTCCCCTCACTGTTTGCCCCTCCATTCCCCGAGCCATCTTTGCCTGCAGTGCCTCTTGCATCAACAGCCAGGCAAGTACAGCTGGGAACTCTCCCAGGGCCCATAACTTCAACTGCACACAGTCTCCTGCTCCAGGCAATGATCTGCTCTGCTTCTTCCTACTTCAGCAGCTCTTTCTCACTACCAAGAAGGACAATAAAACCCCCCAACTCCATCTCCCCAACCGTGATCCTGAATGTTCTGCATTTGTGTCAGTGCCTTTGAGTCACGCAGGAAGCGTGGCCACGAGGAGAGGGGGGCTGCCAGGCAGAGCCAAGGACTCGCAGTTCAATCCACCTTGCCAGCAGCAAAACAGGAGCATAATTCTTACCACAGCACTTCAGAGCAGGGGCAGGGAACACCAAGGGAAATGTCACCACGACTGGGTGCACGAGGTGAATGTGACCCTCTAAAATTAGCAGGAACTCGCACATCCCCTTTTTAGTGCTGCAATAATTCTCCCCGAGTAGGGAAAATAAAGACTGGAGCATACGGTTTCTATCTGTGCTGCACAGAAACTGATTAAAAATGCTAACAACCATGATTGTCCAACAACCAGGAGCTCCCAAGAGGCTCATACACACAGATGGTGATTAGTTTGGGATGGCCAGAACAATCACTAGTACCATGTTGCAGTAACACCCACAGACTATCTGTCACAGTCCCAGGAGACACTTAAAGGCTGTTTACTTCATACAGTTAACTTGAACCATAAGCTTTACAAGCCTCTTTGATACATTTTTAATCACTCTCCTCATAAACCTATAACATTTCCCTGCACTGGTACATGGTTGGGTTCTGTGTATCACTAACTCCTCATCAGGCTGGAGGGAGGATGACAGTGACGTTCCTGGCAAGCCCACCATGTCACGGCTGCCCAAAGCCCCATGTCACCTGTGCCAGAACCTCCCATGTCCCCACTGCCCAAACCCACTGTGTCCTGAACCTGTCACCACTGTCCAAACCCACCATGTCACTGCTGACCTTGCTGTCAAAGCTGCTCAAACCCCCAATGTCACCTCTGCCCAAACCCCTGTGTGTCCACTGCCCAGTTCCACTGTGTCACCTCTGCCAGAACGCCCCGTGTCACCACTGCCCAGTTCCACTTTGTCACCTCTGCCCAAACCCACTGTGTCCCCACTGACCGAACCCACTGTGTCACCTCTGCCCAAACCCACCATGTCCCCACTGCCCAAGCCCAGGGCTCCCACCAGGTCCTGAGCCCCCCCGCTCTCCAGACAGACATGATCCAGCACAGCTCTCCCTGGCAGTGCCAAAATCAAGACATTGGTAGTGGCCACGTAACATGTATTAAAATATTAAGCCAATTGTTTATCTTTGAAGACTTCCATTTCCCAAATACTCTGTGGCTCTGGGTAAGTCAACACTTGCACTAAGGCTGGTGCAGGGATTGGGAGGGGTTTTTCTGTTAGGTCCAATATTCCAAATATTTCCGAGCACTTTGTGCATTGTTGCTGCCAGTACTGTATTTCTTCCAGAGATCATAATCTTTCTTTAAACAAAATGAACAGTTTTGTAATTTAGACCTCTCAAAGAAGAATCTCCAAACAGCAAAGCAGCCCTGCCCTCACCTCCCAGGCAAAGCTCAGGGTCTGGAGGCTGCAATCGATCTCACGTGAGCAAACAGGGCTGTTTGTCCAGGCAAAGCCCCGGGTGCCGATGGAGGAATTCATCACTTCTAAAACCTGGTCCAGAGGCAGGGCTGGGGAAGCAGCCCCAGCCAGCAAGGCTTGGTGGTGTCAGGGCAGTGACTGCCCCGGGGAGCTGGCGCAGTGAAGTCACTGGGAAAGCAGGTTAATTTACAGCACAGGGAGACGTGGGGCACCGGCTGTGGAAAGCCGCTTCTGCTGCCGCCCTCACTGGTGTAAATTTAAATAACTCCCACAGAGAAATCCAAGATTCACACTGAGCAAATGTTAGTAGACTCTGCTTCTCCTTTGTTGTCAGTTTTTCCGCCTTTAATTGCCTCATCTGTTTGGACAGAATATGTGCCCACAAATGGATTTTTTTTAATGTTTCCTTTGCCACCTATAAAGTTGTTTCTGCTTCTGTCCTTTTCCCACATGAGATCACTTCCCACCTCTGGGCAGTATGAGGTAACCCAGTTTAGAGGTCTCAGGACAGATCTCAGAAACTGGAAAGTCATGGCTTCACTTGGGGACCCTCAGTGAGTGAAAATGGGATGGGGTATTAGTGCCCTGTTCAGAGAAGTGGAACGAAAATATTGAAAAACTGAGAGACAAATTAGATGTGAAGGAATCAATCAATATACAACTCTGAAAATGTAAAATCCTACAATACAGAGGTGCCAAGTGACATTATGGATAGGTATCTCAGCTGTTGTGTTAGTGGTGAAAATAATTCTTTCTTTGTAGAAAAAATGAACAAAATAGTTCCAATAAGAGTTATCTTAATACCAGAGAAACTTCCTGTATTTATTAAAAATATAGATTACCTTAGGAATTTGATGCAGATTTTGAAAAGCAAAACTCAGTTCTATGCTGTTGGGGAGCTTTGGGTGTTTCATTATGTAATTTTAAAACGTATCACAGACCTGTAGCTAAAAGCAATTAAAAACATAAATATTGGAAATTTCCAAACATAAAGAAATACCAGACAATATTTGTTTTCACTTTATTTTTGCTTCTACTCACACATTGCCAGTCTGAAGTGTAAGAATCTGTACTGGCATCTCCATAGCATTACCTGTCAGGAAGATGTCCAAGCCTTTTTTTTTTAATCTCAGCTTTGCCTTATAAAGCCTTGTGAAGACATTAGATTATATATTGTTTAATTTAGTAACTCATGGATCTCCAACCCAGCCTTATGGAGCCACGACAGCTCCCACTGTGAGTATGGGGCTTGCACACCTGGACCTGCAGTGGTGTTGGGACCTCTCACACTCTGTGAAGCTCTGCAGTTCCTCTTCCTTATAGACCCAAGATCCCAAATGAAACTCAAACCCACTTGAGAGCAGACCTAGTGTGTGCTAGTGTGTACAGGGCACCTACAGAGTGCTGGGCCAGCCCTGTGGCCATCACTTCCCTGTGTGCTCCTGTCTGTGCATCCATCTGGTCCCATCTCCTGAATGGTGAGGTCGTGCCAGGCACTGTCTTGGTTCAGCACCTACCAAAAGGGGCTCTTGTCTGACATCCAAGGAACATTGCTAATTGAAGAGTGATGGTGGCACCCAAATTCAAGGAGCCTGAACGGTGTGAAGGCCACAGCAAGGCTGCTGAGTGGCCATGAGCCCCTGTCAGCTCAGTAATCCCTGGGGTGACCAAACTTGTGTTTGGTGTAAGGCAGCAAAGCCCCAGCAGGGATGAACACAGAGCAGCCAGCCCTGCCCTGTGCCTCCACCACCAGACAACACCTCCTCCTCCATGAGTCTCCTTCCACCCACATGGCACCACAGCCCTGGGCCCTGTTTGCCAGAGGCAAATATTAACACAGAGAAACTCTTCTCCACCCATCTTGCATAGATGGGAACGTATTGCCCAATCCAGCAGCCAAAAGGAGAGCAACATGATTAATGGAAATGTGCCTTGCTCACTTGTGAGCTCTCTACTCCCCCACCCACCCACAGACATAAACTTTTACAGCTTTGGCTACTTAAGATCTTAACCAGACAATCTGCACAGGGTTATAAACCATGGTAGGAACCCTCAGGCAAAGGGGGCCCTACATTAGCAACCACTCGGTATTGAACAATTAGATTGATACTCATCAATCATTTACTTGAAAAGAAGAAGAAAATATATTAAAAGGGACTGCAGGGGATTTATCTTCCCATACTGATAAACTGTTAAAAATTAATGAACTAGAGCAACTCTGAAGGAAAAGTAAAGCAAACCCCCCAAAAACCTCAACCACCACAAAATCCCCACAGGCCCTCAGAAAGCTCTTAAAGGGGCTCCTGAGTTAAAGATACTTTGTCCTCTCTGGCCTGATGGGCTTTTTGCTTTTGTTTTCAGGCGTGTCTGGTGGTGTTGATGATATTCTCCATCCAGTGGTCTTTCCCTGGCACTTTGCATCCCAGGCACAGAACCACTTTTTCATTTGTTCCTGGAGGAAGGGAACAAACACCACAGTTTGCAATCCCCATTCACCAACCAGTTCTGACCTGCATATGGGCACTGTTCTTAATTTGGCAGGAGGCTATTTAAGAAACTTCCCACCCCTTTCTATCCTTTAAACTGTCAAGCCCCGCAGCACAGCTTGAGCCATGAAATGCAGCAAGGTGCCCAAACTTTGTGCGATACAAAGCTCCCTGGCAGCTTACAAATAGCCCGAGGGCTGTGCTGAGCTCACATTAAACAGAACAGATTGCAGCTGCCTCCCCATCACACAGAGTTGTGGGCACGGAGATCAGAGGTCCCGTCACTCAGCGCTCTGCACAGGCCCTGCCACTCTGGTTGCTGTATCTTTGCCTGTGTCATTGCTGATCATCAAAAACACGTTCATTTTATTTCCCTTTCATCTGACTCGGGCGTCCTCGGATGCAATAAGAAGGAGGAGCTGATGGGGAATGCTGTCCATTCCCTGGTGCAAGAGGAGATCATTCACGGCTTCTTTGTTTCCTTGTCTCTGCTGTTGCACACAGCAATGATGCTGTTTTGCAGACTCCAGAACAGGCTTTGTTTTGGGAGCTCTGCAAGAACTTTGTCCATGTGCTGCTGACTCCTCATGGCACAGGGATTGCTGCTGGGGATATGGATGTGTGTGTTGTGGGCAAACTGCTGAAAATATTTACGTGCTGAAAGTGCCAACCCATGTTGACAAAGCAGAAACTCATGTTTCTACTGTTCATCCCTTTCATGAGTAAAGGAAATGGGGGAAAAAAAAAACCAACCTAAAAGAAAACTAAACTAACCGACCAACAAACAAAAAAACTCAAGGGGGATTTTTTAATATTTATCAAACCTAAAGATTCAGTTCTGAATATGATTATGAAAATAAGGTGATTTTTAGATTGAAAAACAGATACTTGTAGTCACTCCTGATGTTTTTATTCCACCAAAAAGACACCACCACACCAAAAAAAAGACCCATGAGCAATTAATTCCTTTTTCATGACAAATTCAATTCAAATTCAACACATTGAAATTCCCTATTTTTCTTAGATAATAGTGCTTCATTTCCAAAGGAAAAGAAGTAGTGAAGTTGTGTCCAAAATTAAATGAATCCAAATACAGTGAAACCTATTTGCAATTAAAGAATGTTTTTTTCAGTCCCCCTTGGATTACACTATAGGCAAAATTTGTCCTTCCTGCTCCCTTGTATGGAGCTTTTTCTACGAACATTCTCTTGAGAAATAGCCACTCCCACCTTCACTGTGTCCATGGCAATAACAGGCAAGACCCCCAAAGTCTAAACATAAAAGACCATGCGAAGGATTCAGATTGAAAAGGGAATAAGGGGAATTATCCCCCCCATGTTTGCATGTACATATGTGTGTCTGTA
This sequence comes from Promerops cafer, assembly GCA_013398275.1. Taxonomy (NCBI): domain Eukaryota; kingdom Metazoa; phylum Chordata; class Aves; order Passeriformes; family Nectariniidae; genus Promerops; species Promerops cafer. The sequence continues at coordinate 246,094 of VZSE01010355.1, forward strand.
CATACCAGCCCATGTGCACTGAAGGACACAAAGATTGATTTAATTTTCAGCTGCTCACAGATGGCAACTTCCCATCCTGGCTCCCATGAATCATTCAAACCTTCCTCTGCAGCCTCCCAGATAAGACTGAAGCGATGCAAGAGGCCTTGAGCCAACCCCTTTGCACACAGGTGAAATCCACCTAAATTCTTCATTATGTAGAGGAAAAAATGAAGCCTATCTAATAAAATTAATAGCAATAATAATACTTTGCATTGCTAAAATGCCTTCCAGCTCAGGAACTCGAGGCTTGATAATTAATGTCTCTTTAATTTTATTTCTATCGATTAAAGATCCAGCGGAACAAAAGAAAAGAGTCTATTAACAAAAGCTAATGTGATTTTCAGTAGGAGCTGGTTGCAGGGAGGAGCAGTGATGCTGCCATTCGGGCTGCACAGACAGACATCTAGACAGTACATATGTCCATACATTCCCTAAATTAGCACACCCTCCACTCAGCGGTTGTTCGGGGAAATTAGGCGGTTGTGTATAACTGTAATGAGGTCATACAGGGTCTGATCTCCACTGGGATTTAATTAACTCTGAATCTTATAAATATTGTGCTGAATTATCGTTAAATTTGCATAAAGGTTAGAATCGAGCTGGACCAGCCCCATTTACCAGAGAGGGCTGAAAATAAAACCTCGGAGTAAAGACCCTTTAAACAAAACCTCAGAGTAAAGACCCTTTAAACAATGTTTTTGTATTGCAGTACAGCCTTGTTTTGATTTGGGACTGAAAATACATTTAAGGGGAAGGAAGGTTGAGAGGGAGGGGAAGAAGGAGGCTATATTTCACACAGACTTTCTAGATAACTTCAAACAGACTAATAGAATGGTGGTTTGCAGCCCAGAGATAACCCGTTCCTCCAATGGCCTTACTCTCAGTAAAAGGAGATCGTATCAAATATATACACAGTTATCAAGAAATCTTTTCCTCTTTTTTATTTTTATTATTAAAGTAATGCCAGACATAAAATACCATTGCCAGGCAGACCAGAATGACAAAAACTGCAAAGGTGGAGGCACAAGCACTAACTCTGCTCCAGGGGAAAGCAGGCCTGTGGCCTCCTTTCCAAAAATTCCTGCTCAGATTTTACCCAAGCACAAGCCCCACTGTTTCTGAGGAGAATCAAGTGAAGATGACACAGGGACAGCAAGATTTGGTACCACTCACAACCTCATGTACATCAAGGCCAGGTTGCATGGAGCTTGGAGCAGCCTGGGACAGTGGAAGGTGTCCCTGCCCATGGCAGGGTGTGGAACAGGATGGGCTTTAAGGGTCCCTTCCAGCCCAGACCTTTCTGGGATTCTCAATTAATTTTAAACTACTGTCATCCTAACCAAAGCCTTTTGGAATGATGCAGAGGCAACAGAGCCATCCCTAAGTTGTTGCTTGGCTACTGAGGCAAGAGGGATAGAGCTGGGAAAGGAGACAAGGCACAGCTGCCCTGGGCTGCAGGCTCTGGGCTGCAGGGGCAGCCAAAGGGCAGCTGGAAGAGCCACAGGCCCTTCCCACCCCTCCACCTCCTGTGCCAGCGTGCTGTGGCTGTGGCTTTGTTTGCTTTGAGCATGTAGAAACAGCAGCACACAGCAGCACTGAACTTTCAGTCCAGAGCCATGTAATTCCTGGGCAATATTCCTCCTCGCCAAGGCTCACCAGCAGCCCCTCGCCAGCCAGGCCAGACTAATCCTCTGTCAGCAGGACCCTGCTGGGCCGTGCCTCCATCCTGCCCTGCAGCAGTCCCACAGATGTGAGCCAGCCCGTGTGTCCTGGCTGGCCTGTGGACAGCCAGGGACTGCAGAGCTCCAGTGCTCCTGCCAGGGCTCCACAAGCTCCAAGGGAGGTGTTCCTCTCTGCCAGAATGTACGGTGCTGTTCAAGAACAGCTCTCTGTGCTGATCACAGGCCCTTGGATCTGCTCAGTGATTGTCCCCAAAACCCCTCTGGTACTGGTGTCAGCCTAGGCGTGTCACAAATGGCAAAGCAGAGCTGGCATCCCAGAGCTCTGTCCCAGGCCATGAGCTGGCATGGGCACATGGACGGAGAAGGAAGGGACAGCCTGTAGAAATCACTGGATGGATGAGGCCATCCAGAGATGTTACAGTACCTGCAGCTTCCTTGCTGAGTGAGGTGGTAACAATAAAGCTCCCTGTGGCCAAACCTGCGCTGGAAACTTCAGACAGGTTCACCTGGGCTGGATCACATTCCTTTGGGTTTCACTCCACCTGGCACTGCACTCAGAGCATGCTGGAGCAATTGGCTCTTTCATCCCTCGCCCTGCCACATCTCTGGGTGGGGAATGCTTTAGAAATGACTTGAGGTAACCTGCTAAGGAATGTGTTCTACAAAGCAGCTGGAAAATGTGATTTGAATCAAAACATGAACAAGAAATTAATTTTGTTTAATAGACTCATCAATGAGGGTGCCTTACATCCTATAGCAGTTGCATGGGAAACAACCTTCAGCAGGGCCCAGCCAGAGTGGGTCACAGGGGTCACCAGGAGAGGACAAGCACACCAAGACCTGCCCTGCGAGCACAATTCATGCAAGAGGAGATGGCTGGAATGAGCTGGAATGACAGGCAAAGACCTGCTCTGAACATCAAAATGTCTTGCTTATCTCACAACGTAATTCTCTTCATAAAGCAGCACAAGACAGAAAACCTCAAGGAAAATGAGTGTGTAAAACTTATTCTAGGAACTGTCTGTGTGACAGCTGCAGCCTCACCATGTCCTTCTACTACCTTCCCTATGAGTGTATCCAACACTTACTGTGCTGCACATCCAGAGTCACGTGTAAAGTGCACCATTAAGAGACACCCATGAAAATCCACCTGAAAGCAGAGCTTCACTTCCACAACCCCATGGTTGGTCAATATGCCTCTTTGCCAGCTACAGTTCAGCACAAATCAGTGGAGTCACAGATCAAAGGAAACTCTTTAGAGTTTCAAGGAACCCTACAGCACTTTTCACTCCCCACATGTGTTATTATCACTGTTACAAAGCAAAACTGTCATGCTTATGGCACATTCTGGTCAGAGACCATTTGTTGCTTTGTTCAGGTAAGTGGCATTTAAAACTGGTACTCTCCTCTTCAAGTCTGTTCTTCCCTTCTGAAATTCCCCCTAAATGCATGGTGGGCATGGTGATATCAGGTCAAAGGTTGGACTTGAGGATCTTGCAGGTCTTTTTCAATCTTAATGATTCTGTGGTTCTATGATCACTGAAGCTCCAGCTTCAACCTGTCCTGTGGTCTTACCCTGGCCTTCTGCAAGAGAGCACTTCACCTCCTGGACTTCTCCACAACTGAAACCTGCCCACTGTTATGGGGAAAATCACTTTGTCTTTGCCCAGCTCTGCTGTCCTGCACGCCCACCACTCCTCTCATGAATAGCCACCATTGTAGGGAGGCTGGAGCCCTCTGCCAGCACGGGGCTGCGCGGAGCAAAACCCATCAGCCTCACGCCATCCATGGCCAGAGTGGGAAGGGAGTTTCAGGGGACTATGAATTAAGCAAGGAAAACTAGAAGGGGGAAAAAAATAGACTGAGGAAGTCTTTTCAAATATAGGACCCAAAACTAACATTTGGAAATTTCCACGGTCTAAGGAAAAACAGCAAGAGCCGTTCAGCTACATTTGCTCTGGCCTCAGCCAGCTCCCTTAGCTGAGCTCTGTTGTCATCACATTTCACATTATGATGGTGTTGTGAACTACAAAGAAAACAAGAGAATTGGCAAGTCAAGTATTTTGCCAGCTTTTCTGAGAGAAAAAGCATCCAACTGAGAGGTGCTGATTCCACCTTCCTCACAAAGCACAGGCTGCTCCACCAACCATGGGTGGTGTGACTGCACCTTCCCCTCGCTGCTAATTCTTTAAAATACCCTTGATGACCTTAAGCCTCATTGAAATGATAAATTAATTTTAACATTACTGGATAGAAAGGGCCAACTGTGGATGGAGATAAATACATTATTTGCAGTGAAGACAGCACAATGCCTTCAGGAGAATGGACAGAGAAAAAGACTAAAATCTAATCAACTTTAAATTGGAACGTGTAATCCGGCTGGGATTACACACAGATGCAGGGCAGGGAGAGGCTGGACTTGGCACAGCAAGAGGGCCCTGCCAGACCTCATTTGCACAAAGCTGACAGTGGAGAGCAGCTGCTGGGCATCTCCTGCCACAGCCTTCCCAGCCCTCCTTGGCAGGAGTGGCTCACCTTTAGCTGGGAACATCCACACCAGTTCAGTTACAGGCAACAGAGCCATGGAATCATGGATGGGACTCGCCAGGATCAGTGAGTCCAACTCCTCTACCTGGCAGACACATTTCACTGGCCCAGGACTCCTCACACCTGGGCCAAGACAGCTGATATTGCTCAGCTCCAAGCCCCACACCTTGTACAAGCTCTGATGCTTATGTGACCCCAAAAGCCTGGCAGAAACAGTCCACAAACAACTAGGGTAGTTTTCCTCTGGCTGAAGGGCTCTGTGGGCTCTCACAGGGATGGAGGAAGCACAATCCCCCTCCCCATCACCACGCTAGGACCTTCACACCAGTCTCCCTAATTATATCCACACTACCCAGCAGGACATCAGAGAGAACAGATCATTAAAGAAAACAACCTTTTTTGTTGTTGTTGTTAACCTGAGGACATTTTAATTTGCATTATTCAGTGATCTGGTTTTAGGCTGCTCCCCAGACCAGAGTCACCACATGGGGAAGGGTGGCAAGCAGTGAGTCAAGCCTCAGCTGAGGCACCAAGGGGGTGAAAGTGTCACAGCAGCTCTGCTGTCACAGCCAACACCGGGTGTGCCCAGGGCCTGACACAACAGCAGAGTGCGAGGCACTTGGGTGAGAGATGTGATAGATCAGAATGGTTCAGAAATTGATGTAGCCTGCTCTTCTGACACCCCAAATCCATGATTCACTACAGCAGTATGGTCAGAGCTGCTGCTGGCGTGTTTAGATGTCCCTGTTTCCCAAAAAGAAGCCATACTGCCTCTTGTCTGTGGAAAAAAGAGAGGAAAATGGAGGCAAGGGGGGATAAGAAGGAAAGACAGCACATCTTGTAGGTAAAAATCGTGTTGCTTAGCTTGGAGCTAACCCCTACGACATACATTACTGTCTTTCTGTTCAATCAGTGTTCTGCTACAAGAATCAGTTACATTCAATCATCTGAAAGAGCTATTAAAATGCTGATAAAAAATTCATAAAGTAACACACAGTAATGAATCAGGAGAATTCAGTAAAGTGAGACCTACCCTTAGAGCAGGGCAAGAATGAAGGTGAACGATCGTTTGGGCCTAGCGGGCATGAAATACCCTTTTGGAAGATGAATAATTCTGTTTTGGGCTGATAAGTTGAACTAATTTATAATGCTGTTTTAGGTCCACTGCTGAAATATTTCAAATCCCTCAACTTTAAAATGCATTGCCTGTCAGAAACGGGTCTCTTAACAGTTTCCTCTTAACATTTTTCAAAATGTAACCTAGACCAATTTGCATGATTTACTGCTTTATTGTATTACACTGTGCATGATTTAAAATGGGAAATAAAATTTTTTTAAAAAAGAAAGACAAGGTGGTGTGAAAGAATTGCTGCAGAAGAGATGCAATGGTTTTTTAGATCTCTGCACAATACACAAAGGTGCTTTTCCTGCCCTGGATCAGGACGGGGAGGCAGGCAGCCTTGTGGGAATTAAGCAGTGGTTTGTCACAACAAAGCCCAACTGTGTTTGCCTGGAGTGGCTCCCACTGTGCAGGAGGCTCCTGCTTCCCCGTGGTGCTGGCCAAGGCCACTGGGAGCTGAAAGCAAAGAGAGCTGGGGGCTCCCAGCATCTCTCCATGTGCTCGGTGTCTTGTGAGTCCGTGGGGATCGGGATCGATCTGAGCCCTGCCGGCTCCAAGGTACAAGGCATGACTTGTCTCTCTGCAGGTGTTTTTCTGACAAGTGGGTAGACTCACACGCTCTCCCAGCTGACTTCTCAAGAGTCAGGTCTGAGAGCCTGAGGGAGGAGAAGCAGCAGCAGCAAAGCCATCTTCTCTCTGCTTTCACTTAAGAGATATTCCTCTGAGAGCACGCAGCTCCTCCAGTGCCACGCTCCTCCCTGGAGTGCTCTGTAATTGCACACAGGTTCTTGGCCAAAGCATTCCCATGCCCAGTCAATCTGCAGCACTCCAGAATATTACTCTGCTAACCCCCCTGGGACATGTTGGGGTGGCTGCCACACCATGGATGGCAGCAGCCTGGCCAGTGGGGTGAGGGTGTGGGTGCCCAGCCAGATGCTGCTGAGCTGGGATTGCTCCCCAGAGCTGAACATCAGGAACCCCTGTCCATCTGCTGTGGACAACAGCCTGCCAGGTAGCCTAAACCACATCCTGTAACAGTCCAGGACAGGGGCAGGTGGCTGCTTTCCCTTCAGCATCAGGAGATGTCCAGAGGAAGAGCTGGACTCCTTAGAGAGCAGCATGGTGACATGCATATTTACTCATCCTTGGGTGAATGCCCCCAAAGAAGTCACCTTGCCACTTGGTTCCAGTCATTCATTTTACAAAGAACACAAACATTTGCCATGGCAATTGTAATGACAGGCTGCCATTTTAATGGGTTCTTTCCCATTGCAGATTTTTGCCCTCAAAGCAGGAAAGCAAAATGGTGAAAATGTGCAAAGGGAATCAAGACGTGGTGCACCCCTCATTCCTCAGCTCAACCCCTTGGTTCTGACAGCAGCTGACTGCAGTGGACAGTGTCAAACACTCTCACAACACCTTGACCTGGGTTTGGACAGCTGGTTCACAACCTACAGCTCTGATTTCCTTTCTCACTGGGGCTAGAAGCATTCATTCCCCCTGAAAATGAAGTCAGTGTGTTTTAAGTTGGAACTGAGGACAGAGACTGTCCAATTCATTTCCAACTCCTAAGACTATATTGTGTGACTGATATTAAAGAACAAAGGCAGATACCCTCCCCAGCTGTAAAATAAGGCCATGACTCTGAAGGGCACAGAGTTGTTCATTAGAGGTTTCTACAGAAAATAGTAAGGGCACCAAATGATCCCACCATTTCCAGCTTCCCTTTCAAGTGATTCATCTCCAGATCAGACCTGCATTCAAAACCCCATCATTGGAAGGACCCTCATTACCTGTGCTATCAGCACCATCCATAAATGTATCCTTTACCTCCTAATTAGGCCAACAAAGCAGGGCTATTAACAGCTAAATGTGTTACAAATGCAGCGTTAGGGATAGAGACTATTGACCTTTTTACTTCCAGAGATCTATATACCCCTTTGTTCTGCTAAACACAGCTCCCCCTTGTCAGGGCATCACTGGTAACAGGAATATAATCTGTTCTCTGATTGCACACAGGCTTTCCTTGTACTCCATTAGAAAAATAAAGAAAGAAGTTATCTGTACATCTTGCAATAAAGTCCCCCCTCAGCTTCAGTACGTCCCAAAGTCACAGAAAGCACTGAAAGCCTGAATTTTGCTAGGACTTGTTGAAGTGGATGAGAATGGCCAGCACTTTGTGACACACAAAATCTGCCTGTTAGTAACCTCAGATGACCTAGGAAGACTAAAGAATAATCCTGTGTGTTTTCGTACACTCTGACTTTTATATCAGTTGAAATCTTGGGAATCATATACGTATTTTTAGATACAATTGAGATCGTCAGTTGGAAAAAAAAAAAGTAAAAAACCCCTCAAGGAATTCCAACTCTACATAATAAGTGATAATAAGGCTGTTATAGTGAAGGACTCTTTAATCGTGTATTTATTCACCTGCTCCCTATTAGGCAGAACTGTTAAACCAGCACTTTGTCCATCACCACTTGAGTGCTCCAAGCTGAGTGTGCCTCTTTCAGAACTGCTGGCACCAGTGAAAGCCAAATTCTGAGACCTCTCTGAATAGGACTTGCATTGTTAGGCATGTCTGAGAGAGCCCTGCCAGAGGTGTCGCAGCCCTGCCACCAGCTCACCTGACAGGAGTCCTACGAAAAGACAGTGCAAAACTAGGAGAAAAAAACAAAAGGGGGAAAAAAAAGAGAGGCAGGGGGCGGGGGAATGCAGGAAGGGACGTCCCTCACCTGATACTTTCCTCCTCACTTTATAAAGTTAAACACTGTCTGAGATTTATTACTGTGAAAAGGAAAGTTAACCACATAATCAATAAAAAAAAAAAATCCAATTACAGTCTATGGTGGAGCAACACTGCGTGTAATAAAAGTCTCACTTGCAAGGCCCTTACCCACTCGGCAGCTCAGTTATGCAGGGGAGATTGAGTCACACAGCCCTGAGCGGGAAAGCAGCGGCGCCAGGCTGGGCTGGAGCTCCCCGCGCGGCAGCGAACGCTTTCCTGCCGCTGCAAGGGACCCGGCGGCACAGACACTGCCCAAAGCCCGGCGGGAGCCTGCCAAAGCACCGAGCACCGCCGAGCGCTGACCGGCCTCCCCTGCCGCCTGCCCTCCCTCAAAGGACATTTCTCTCAGTTTAGGGGACTCTTTTCAAGGCACGGAGGGGAATTCCTCCCTTTCTTTCCGTCAGCCACCATTCATCCAGGTGGAGCTTTTGCTACCTCCACGCAGTATTCCCAGCAAACCCATGAATGTGGTTTCAGACACTCAGTCCACTGGTAACAGGAATATAATCTGTTCTCTGATTGCACACAGGCTTTCCTTGTACTCCATTAGAAAAATAAAGAAAGACGTTATCTGTACATCTTGCAATGAAAGTCCCCCCGGTAGATTTGATACGGTAGATTTGGGGGGTAAATTGTGCAGCTCTGAGCCAGAGGAGAAACCATAACAACCTCATGTGCAGAGCACAGAAGGGCTTTGTAGATTTTAAACCTGGCTTGGCCCCCGTTTATCACAGGACATTGAGGAAATCAGAGCTTATCTCATTTCCTCTCCTTGTACCAGAAGGATGAGAGTTTCAGCGTGAAATAATTGAGCAAAATAATTTCATATCTATTAAAAAATGCACACTGGTATGGTGCCATGAAGAAGGATTTCAAATGCTGAAAGCATCAGGCCATAGTTTCATATTCCTTACTTCAGGATCACCACTCTGCCACATCTTCTGGCATCGTGCATTTTATTTGAATTGGGCAGGAACAAACTGGCAGGAAATACTTTTATTCCTGTTTGGGGGCAAAGACGATGCCTGGTTCGTGGTGAAATCAGGGTGACAATGCTGGGTGCCCCTGCAGTCTTCCAGAACAAAGTTATCCCTTCTAAATTTGTGACTACATTAGAGTCAGGGTTTTTAGGACATCAGCACATTGTGTCATATGACCATGGACTTTTTAAAATCCAAAATTAAATCACAAATCAAGATTTACATTCCATGGAAGCACTGTTTTAGTTCTCCTTGACGTGGCAGAAAGAATATCAGCACTGGGACAACCTACATGTGACATAACCTTGTGTTTTAGCAACATCACAGGAAAGCTGAATTTGTGACTTGTCCCATGAAGTCACTGAGAGGAGGTTGTTCACACCATATGATGATACAAGAAAAAATGTGACATATAAGAGGAAACTTCTGCTAGAACATGCAGAGCAGAGATGTGAGGAAGCAACACGAGCCCTCACAGCACAGTTTTAGCATCACAAGGCAACACTGAATGTGTCAGAGTAGATGACAATGACCTCCAGACTGGGTAACATCTGAAATTAACCAGTTTGCTTTCAGCTACACCAGGATCAACCAGGCCACAGCTCCCTCAGCACGGAAGGGAGCAGCAGGATTGCTCTGCCCCAGCTCAGCAGGGTGAGGGGTGGCAGCAGGGCCCTGTGGGACAGACAGGAGGGGACAGCAGCTGCTGGTGTCCCCAGCCCTGAGACATGCCTGGCAAGCAGCCCAGGCACCCTTTGCAGTCACCTAATGATGATCTCTGCCAGAAACTGCCTCCTGGTCTCCTCACTGATCATCTCTGAGTTGAAGTTTGCTCTTAAAGAAGAACAACAAGGAAAGGTGGTGTGGACAAGGGGAAAATAGAATTTCTTTTCTGGATTTTAGTCTAATCTTTAATATAGTTTTAGCCTTAAAGAAAAGGCAACCACCAAACACAAGACATCTGATTTTTCTTTTTATTTGGGTTTTATCCCCCACTATCCATGTTGCAAATGGTTTGTGGCTAATTGAGTAACAAGAGAGAAGACAACAAAAATCAGTCACTGCTGCTGGACTGATTACAGAATGACTTCCAGGAGTGGTGGATTCTTCATGGGAAACAACTGGCACTGCATCTGCACTTCAAACTACTCCCAGGGTAACAAATGCAACAAAGCCCATCCAGAGAGCATCTATTTTGATTTGAGATTCATTCCTGCTTGTACTGCTGCTCCTGTGCTGCCATGGTCCCACCAGGCCCAGCTGCAGCTGAACTGCCCACGGGACAGCTGCCAGGCAGCATTTGCCTCCTGCTCTGCAAATGCTTCCCATGGAAATTCCTTCTAAGACCTGGCTTCTCAAGTCTGGAAGGGTGCAGGTACCAGATAACAACATTTCCTCTGAGTGGGAAGAGGACAGGAGGAGAGTGACAGTCTCGAGGCACAATCCAAACACCAGGCAGGAGCAGCACTGCCCTACCAAGGGTGCTGGATCTGATAGTCTCCCACAAACCTCAGGCTGTGCCTTCTCCTCTCTGCTGGGCACTTCTGCAGAAAGCTGCAGCAGCACGTTGGAGAAAGGGGAGGATTACCAGCCCAGCTTCCCTCTCTCCTGATGCAGGCTGGGCCTCTTAGCTAGGTTTTCTGTGAGGAACAGCTGCAGGTGAGCAATGCTCACTCTCACTGGAGCATCTCGCCGTGCAGGCTGGACACAGCCACATCCACGTCCCGGGATGCCTGAGGACACGGAGGTTACACAGTGCCCAGGGTCACACCCCGAGCACACCCACAGAAAACTGCTCCTGCATGGTCCTGCCAAGATCCCCAAGCCATGCAAGAAGGAGCTCAGAACCCTGGGTGAGGACACATCCAAGCAAAGCCAAGGGACTGCTGAGCTTGTCAGAAGGGAACAGTCAGACAAGTCTTGGATAAACTTTGCTGGACACAAGAGCTGGTCGAGGAAGGGGGATGGAGGCTGGGGACACAAGGCAGCTCCATCCATGCTCTGGCTGGGCTGAAGCCATTCCCTGTTCACTGTCACCCTGCCAGTCCCAGCCACCTTGGGATTCAGAACTGCCAAAAGCACTGAATCTGTGTCTTCTTTGCACTTGATAGCAGCATTCTTGGATGCAAATGTTAACACTTTACCCTAACCCAATTAATACCTAGTGTTCAGTCACAGCACTGATTAACATGTTGTTCACAGTGATTAAAACATTTCTTCTCCATTACCATACAGTTAAATGCTTGGAAGAGAGCTGCACTTAATGGGATACAGGCAAGGTTGCAAATCATGGCTGTCACACTTGGGGAGGGGAAGGAAAAATCCAGTCTTTTTTCCTGCTTCTCCCTCTTCTTTTAGAGTTGCTAATTAAGGGCTGACTTTTTGGGCAGAGAAAGAGGGGGGTGGAGGATGGGGAAAAGGAACTTTAGGTAATTGAAAGAATCCAATTCATGCAAGTGCCTGACTGGTGCTAACCTACATCATTAAAGTTGCCAGCTAACAAACATCAAACACAGGCCAGTATTAATGAAGCAGATGTATTAATTTCCGATTTCTGAGAAAGCTCAGCAACTGGCTGGCTCACCAGCTTCCTCTCCCTCCCTCTCTCTCCCTCTCTCCCCATCTGACAGCACTATTAATGATCTTTAATGCCCCACAGGCACTAATGGGTCCCGCTGGGAGTCCAGAAATACTGCAATTTGTATTGAGGATTTAGACATAACAAAAAAAAAAAAGGGGGGGGGGGGGGAAGAGCCCTCTGCTCTGGGGAGCAGGCGCTTGATCAGTCGCTTCCCCCGTGGAACAGCACAACAGAAAAATAAATGACAGCTCTGCGATTAAATCAAGCCTTCTGCTTTAAGTGCCAGAGAGTGTGTGATTGTCACTAACAATCTACGGCTTGTTAACACCGCTGGGCTATGAGCAAACAGCAGTCAACACTCCCCACCCCCGGATGGAGGCGGGCTACCTATTACTTCATTTATCCAGCTCTATCCTGAGGGGAAACAATTCCCTCTTGGCGTGGCTTGGGGAGGGGGGTGGGGGGTTGTTATTGTTATTGTTGTTGGTTTTAAATAACTTTTGTTATTCATGTATTGAAAATCTGAAGGGAAAAGCGAGGTGGGGGGAGGAAAAAAAGCCATCTGCTGCCACGTTCAGTCAGGCAGTTACTCCTGGAATATTCGACCCATCCCCTGCTGGTCCCCAGCAATCCCCCAGGCCCGGGGAGCTGCGCTGGGACCAGGCAGGGATGGGAAGAAGGAGGGATGTGTGTCCCTCTCTGCAAACCTCCCCAGAATCTCAGGTTTTTGCAGCAGACACAGCAATCCTTTCCTGTTCACTTCAGGACAGGTTGTGTGTCTCTGCCTTCACTCCTCATCAGTCCATTAAGGTTTAGATTCTGCTCATTTTAGCCAGCAAAGAAAATCCAATGGGCCTCGTATGTAAAGCTTCATTTGGCCATGGATGCTCCGAGTGGCAACAGCAGACCAAAAAAGCCTGGTACAATATATACCCAGAGCCCAAGGACCTCCTCCCATGCAAGTCAATCCCCAAACTCCCACCGAGTTCAAAGGAAGCAAGCCTGAGCCCCCAGGCTGTTTCTGAATGTGCCAACAGCATGAATTATCTGAGCAGGATAATTATTTTTCTTAGCCAAGAGGCAAGGTATTCTTCTATGGATACAAACTTCAAATATTACCCTAGTGTTTCAGTTAGACAAAGACCAAAGAAAGGCACAACAGCTTCTTATCATGGAGGTTTCTGTACAGATGGAAATATATCAGGGATAAGGCTTTAAGTCTTACATTGGCTGTCCAGACATTTTCATAACACCAATAGCATTTGGAATTTCATCTGCAAAATTACTCAATCTTAAGCATTGTAGATTTATGGTTTAGATATAAAGAAGAGACTTTTTGACTCCATCCAACAGAAGAAAGCAACAGATGGAGAGGAGGGCTGGGCAATAAAAAAAAAAAAAATCAGGAACATCCACTTGCCCCAAAACAATTCCTTAAAAATTTGCCTTCATATCTGCCTCCAGATGAAATGGAGATGCTGTTACATGCAATTTAATTACAAAGTACTTCTAGGTGGGAGAGGAATGAGTCAGAGTTTGAGTTTTAAATACTGCTACCTGAAACTTTTCTAACTTCATAACCAGGCTGTTGATTTGACAGTGCAGATCGGTGCGCCCGAACTTTCGACGTGCTCATACAGCACACACAAAGCCATTTATTATGTTTCTCCTCTGCTCTCAGAGTTAGGCAAAATACCCTGAAGACCTATAATAAACTCATGATTTCTTGGAGGAACAATTTAGGTTATTTTTAAATGTAGATTTTAAAAGTTGTAGGATTACTGGATGGGAAGATATCAATCAAGTGATTCAAAATGTCCATTCTCCTTAAGTGAGTGATGTATCTTCTTTCTTCTTGCCTGTCTTCTCCTCTTTTCTGTGTCAGTCATACATCCTGGCTGCTATTCACACTTCATTCACAATCCTCTGTACCTATAATCTCTGTTATTTGGCTGTCGACTCCTCATGCCTCATTAGGCATGTTTGACACCTGCACCTAATACCTTTTCACTGGCAGTGCAGGACAGCTTTTGACAAGAACAGATATTTTTCCACAACAGCTATAAAGAAGGTCTTCCCGGTGTGTACCATGCGTATTTTATGGGGTTAATGTGATTTTTTTCCTCCCTTATTCAATAAACTTACATCTTATTCCACTCTCCTTGTTAGACACAAGTGGATTTTCTTTCTCTTGGCCAAAGGGATGTGTGCACGTGTCTGTGAGAGGGTAAAGCTGCAAGAGCAAAGCAGTAATTTGGGCCAATGGGGCCTGCATTAGGTACCCAAATCAACACAAATGTCTGCACGTCTGTGTGTCTGTTTTAAAATAGTATAAACCTAATTAAGATGATAGCTTTTCTATATATAGGCATAGATGACATTACTCTAAAGAAAACCCTCCTATTAATTTGACTTGAATTACTTAAAATAGAGCACCAAATTATGAGAATTCCTGGACTAATAAATTACTGTAGCACTCAAGAGCACGACACAAATTCTTTTGGGGCTGTAACTTGATTTGTTAAAGTGCAATGAGTGGTTGCTCAATGTCATAAATATGTTAAAAATGTGAAAAGCTCCAGGGTCAGCACAAGTCAAACATGATCCTGCACGCCACTCATTTAGGGAGGTTAGTGCTAATTGAGGAGAACCCCATTGGGCAGTGCCAACCCAAAACTCAAGGTGTACACAGACTGTGTGAGGCTGCTTTGGGCTGTGGCTGCAGGACATGGGGCTCACACACCCACACCAACCTGGCCAGACAAATCCCTCCAGGTACCAGTAAATACCTACAGGTCTGGAGGCCTCAGCATTTCTAGAGATGACAAAGATGACTAAAATATGAGGATAAAGAGGCATTCCTCTCTTACACTGTTTTTTCCATTCTTATTAGAATGAAAATTGTGAAGGGTGACTTGGTTTCGGCTTGGCTCCTGTCCCTTGCAATTGAGCAAAGCTGGAACTGATTTTTCAGCAATATTGAGCCTCTCTGTCAAAATCCAGCTCTGTGCTGTAAACTGAGAAAAACAGCCCAGTGCTACAGGGAGAAGGATTCCATCCTTCCATGTCCTGAGTCTACGCAGATTTTCTGGTACCTTCCCTGCCTGGGTTGGGTGCTCTAGCTGGGGAACCAGGTCACGTTTTCAGAAGTAGTGATTTCAGTGGATGTCAAACAAGATTTTCTTGCAGCTGTTTTTCAGTTTCCTTTGGTTCTTCAGACCAGCTGAAAGGAGTCAGGATAAAAGCAATCTGAGCACCCCTGGCACACCACAAACTCAGGACCAGAGATGCATGTTGCCTTTTCTATTTTCTCCTAAATAATGGATCTTTTGTTCTTGTTTAATTTATCTTTCCAGTTCAGTGCCAAGGCAAATGTGAGTAAAGGTTGAAATGGCAACTTGATGACAATAATAATAATAATAATAATAATAATAATAATAATAATAATAATAATAAAGAATAAGCCCCATGAATCAAACATAATGATTCCAGCCCAGTCCCCCCACACACCGTGTGGCCGGTCCTTTAGAAGACCTCCCCTGCTATGTTCTTGTACAAAGGAAGCTATCTGCTTCCCACATCTGGCATTATATTTGGCTGTCCTCACATTAAAATTAAATTCTGATAAAAATGGGCATAAAGGCACAAGGGTTAGTAGGAACCAGCTCGCAGCAGTATTGATGAGAACAGCTTGCAGCTGGAAGCCTGAGATAACACAGTTTGTCAGAAGCTGTCACACAGCTGCCTGCATAATGAGGGAAGGAAAAAAAAATGCTCTTTCATTTGTTATCAGTCGAAATCTCTAAAAGAGATGCATCATTTAGAAGTAGCCTGACTAATGGTCAAGTTCTACAGGGATGCAGA
The DNA here is from genome assembly GCA_013398275.1 of Promerops cafer. NCBI lineage: Eukaryota > Metazoa > Chordata > Aves > Passeriformes > Nectariniidae > Promerops > Promerops cafer. The sequence goes on from VZSE01010355.1 coordinate 261,701, forward strand.
TGGGATGTGGAAAATATTCCCCACCAGCAAAGCCCCAGGCTCCATCATCCTTAGCAACTCGAGCTGCTGCCAATGCGAGTGGACAGGCCAGCAAGTACCTTTTGCTGTATAAAATGGGATCTCAGATGATGAGCTGGGGTTTTAAAAGGTGCCAGTGGTAAAATCCAGTTGTTAAAGTGATTTTGCTAGGACTGTCACTCTCATGCCTCTCTTAGAAAAGCGACACACTTAGGGCATAGAGTCTATCTCCATTTAGGATTAACTCAGACTAGCACAACTGGAGCAAAATCACTCCTAATTTACACTGCTGGCAGGGAAGGCTCAGACCCATAAATCTTTGGAAATACATAAGGCACATTCTTGCAATAAATTTATTCCATTAAAAATAATTGTTTTAAAGCACCATTTTAAAATTAATTTCCAGTTCTTCAGGATTTCCAGCCCTCCTTTCACACGGATCAGTATGGAAAATGAGGATGATGCACTTCAAGAGCTGCTGGGGGTGGGAACAAGAGTCCATCTAGCCCAGTGTCCTGTCAGTGACTGCTGGAAAAATACCTCCACCCAAGGGCACCCACCACAGACATACTCATCAGGGGAGCTTCTTTTTGTCCTCACTATCTGCCAACACGCAGTCTGTGACATTCACAGGGGGAAAAAAGTCTTTGATCAGACATTTCCAAGACTATTTTCTTTGGATGGACAACATCAAGACAATCAGGAAAACCTCTCACTGATTTATTGCCAGAAATCAGATGTCTGGATACCAAATTTGACCCATCTAAGTATTTCCATGAGCCAGTTCAGGCTCTGCAATGTCACAAAAATAATCCCCAGAGCTCAGAGCACCTGCAGCAGGTGGGGAGGCAGGAACAGCAAAGCAGGGCAGAGACTCCCAGCTTCCAACAGTGACGTGAACTGTGATTTGTTCAGCTGGTTTTGACAGGTAAAGCTGGGTACAGGAGACACAAAGGCAAGGGGACAGGGCTCCAAAGATGCCAGGTATTGATTGTGACCTTTCACAGAGGAACACCTTCGCCTTGTGTCCAGTTGTCTGTGCAGTTAAAAGGCCAGGCACTGCTGAAGGTATTTTCTCTCCCCTCACCAAATGTTAATCTGTGCTGAGGTGTTCTCAGGGCCTTCACAAGGTTCCCAGCCTTCCACAGAAATCTCCTTCAGGCTTCCACTGAATTGCAAAAAACAATTCCTGTGATTTAAAGGGAGTCATATGTATTATTTCTCCTGTCTCTCTCCATTCTAAAGGCATCAGGGATGGTTAGGTGATTTTGATGTGTCTCTCCCCTCTCTTTACATCCCTCATGTGTTGCTCATTTTCTCCATTCCATTTGGCATACAAGCCATCCTCTGTCATGTCCTGTTTCCTGATGCTTTACCCTTGTACTCTGGATTGCTGCTGCACTTCAAAGGGGGTTTGTGTCTCATCCAGGAGGGAAACAAGGGCAGCTCCTGCCAACACTGCACTGGCTACAAAGCTGCTTCTGCAGCAGCACAAGCATTGCCTGGCTCACACCTGCTGCACTGGCTTCTGCAAGTGCTGGGATAATAAACAGCTCTGATTTTGAAGGGTGTTTCTCCTTACCATCATTCTGGACTTTCAGAAAGATGGATCTAGATTTGACTTCTTTTTTTATATTTATTAAAATTTCTGGGCTTCAAGCGATCCTCTTACAAAAAGGGAAATTAAGAGGAAAAATAGCAAAATGGCACATTAAAATAGGAATATGGCCTAACTAAAACTGTGGTTAAAGAATGACAATTTAAAAGCAAAAAAGCCCCAAAACCTTCGTATTAAAGGGAGGCAAAATTCATAACATCTGTAAATCATTGAAATGGCAACACAGAAATTCCCTCCTTTCAATCAAATCTTGCAGATACTTCCGTGTCCTAAAATCATGGTATTCACCCATTTTTTGTCTTCTCCTTTACCATGGATAATGCCCTGACCCTACAGTACCTTCCACTACTACAGTTCTGAATAGAGCTATGCTGGCTACAAGTTTTAGAGTGTTTTACGGAAAAGAAGAAAATACCACACAAATTTTTAGGGTTGTCCCTAAAAAACCTCTTTCCCCATCTCCTGCACCCTTTTCAGCCTGCACCCAACTCATCCAGACTGCCTTTAACTGTGCTTGCCTACACCGAGAGACCTGAGGGAGGAAGCAGGGTGGAGAAATCAGGAACGGGGAAATGGGATGTGGCTTCTGCTGCTGCTGAGCTTCACTCTCCTCACACAGCAAGCTCCAGAGGGAGGGCAAGGAGGGACATCTGGGAGGTGTGTGCTGGGTTATTCCAGCCTGGAGTGGGGTGCCAGGGACAGGGCACTGCTTCTGAGTGGGAAGGGACCCCCAAGGATCACCCAGCCCAGCCCCTGGCCCTGCACAGACCCCCCAACAACCCCACCCTGGGCATCCCTGGGAGCTCCTGGAGCTCTGGCAGCCTGGGGGCCGGGAGCATTCCCTGGGGAGCCTGGGCAGTGCCTGCACCCTCTGGGGGAAGAGCCTTTCCCTGAGCTCCAGCCTGATCTGCCCTGGCCCAGCCCCAGCCCTTCCCTGGGCCCTGTCCCTGTCACACAGAGCAGAGATCAGAGCTGCCCCTCCTCTTGCCATCATGAGCATGTTGGAACTGGGGTGAGTCTCCCCTCAGTCTCCTCCAGCTGAACATTCCAAGTGCCCTCAGCTGCTCCACTGGTTCCCCTTCTGGACCCTTTCCCATCCTCGTGGCTTCCTTCAGATGCTCCCTAATGGCTTAATGTCCTTTTTACACTGGGGTGCCCCAGCCCAGAGCAGAGCAGGACAATCCCTCCCTGGCCTGACTGGCAATGCTGGGCCTGGTGGCCCCAGGACAGGGATGTCCCTCCTGGCTCCAGGGCACTGCTGGCTCAGGTCCTATTGGCCATTGACCCTGCAGAGTCAGCAGGCTCTGCCCCGCCAGCACAGACATGCCCTGCTCCATCTCCCAGGGCAGAAAGTTTAAGGGCAGTGACAGCTGAAGCTCCCAGGACTGTGTGAGTTACTGTCCTGGGCATTCTTCACTCACATGGAATTTCTCTCCCTTAACTCTGAGGTGTGCTTCTCTCCTTGGCAAGCACAGCACTTGTTAACATCACGGGGCGAGCTGCACCGTGTGTGGGTGTGATTTAATGCTCCAGTGAGCTCCAGCTCTCACTCAGCCCTTCATCTGGGGACACAGACTCCCATTTTCTCCTCTTGACTCTGATGTATGTTGCTTTGGGGACCAAATGTGTGAAAACAGGAAAGGAAAGGCACACAATTATGAAAGTTTGATTTTTTTTTAAGATGATATCTGGGAGTTTAATCCACCTTCGGCATCAATACTGTGATCTGCCAGTAAAACACCTGCCCAGCACTGCAATCCGGTGCCTCTGCTCCAGGCAGCCTTTGGGTGAACACAGGGCAGCAGAGGCAGGACTGGGATGGCACTCTGGCTGTGTGCAGGAGTGCTGCAGAGCATCAGGGAGAGGCTGCTCTTCCTTGCAGCTCCCTGAGGATTATGGATTAAGAAAAGGAAAGCCAGATAAACCCTATCTCACTTTTTTTCCCCTAGGCCATTGTACCTACTACTGACATTTGTCAGAAGTCTGTTCTGGGAAATGCAAAGATTCTCATAATGCTGGTGAACCCTCAGGTTTCGAGTAGTAACCTGTCCTCTATTCACCTGATTTTCAGTAGTAAGCACATAGGTGTTAGCACTGAAACTTGTCTGTTCAACCTGTGTGACACCACACCTCCAAACCTCTGCCCTCTCTGCCTCACAGCAGAACAAATCAGCTCCCCAAAACGTGCCCACCTACTGCTGGAGAGAGCTGCGTGCTCTGCCACACTACAGCTGGCTCCTGTGGCAGCAGGAACTTCACAGAGCTCAAAGTTACCTTGGCAGCCATGACTTACAGCAGTATTTCAGTGAATCTAATCAGAAGTGTGAATACTCCCCTCCTATCTGGCACACATCGCTGGCGTTCTAATTATTCACACATTTTGGCAAGCATTATGGTGTTCCCCTACCAAGCTCCTAATCCCTGCAGATCAGTTAAAATAAATGAAAGAGAGAATCAAAAGGCACTTAAAAATTCAACGGTTCTCTAAATGGGTTTGAACAGGCTCCAGATTATCAGTTGTTGCAGTTGACTAGCACTTAAAATTAGGCCCTCCCCTCCAACACACCTCACATTTCCCCTTCTCTTTTAAAGGAACTGTCTGCTAGTCTCATTCCTGGATGTACCAAAATGTCTAAATGACTAAATAGGGAAAATATATGCACATCACCTACATTCAGTATATACTGCAAAACACTGAGGTTGGTAGTCTGAATGTGAAGCTATTAAATGCAATGAGAACAGATCCCAATGTGGAGAACAATCACAGAATATGCTAAATCAGGAAAGTGTGGTTTAGTTTTAGGAAAGTTTTCCCTTAGTTATTTCTGTGGCAGAAATATCCCAACACCAGGGAAAGAGCTGTTGTTTTACAAAAGCAATGTAACATTGAGATCCATCCCATTTGCAGTCATTAAAAATGTATATTCCTTAGTGTGTATGAAATCTCTGCAGAAGAGCCCTCCTGTATGTGTTACCCTGCCAGGCAGTTCACTGTGTCCATGCAGACATTTACTGGCTCTCTTCAAAGACACCTGAATGCTGCTCCCAGTCCTTCCCTCTGGCCAGGCTCTCCATTCCCAGGAAATCCACTTTGGCACAGGTGCCCCAGCCCTGATTTCCCTCCAGCCCCCGGAGCCAGCGCTACCCCTCACCCTCACCCTCCTTCCTGCATACAATTTTCTGCTCCAGCTGCTCTCCGTGACCCAGCAAGCAGAGCTGGGAATAAACTCTAACCTCTCCACTTCAGGTAGTTTAGCATTTAGGTCTCAGAGCCAGCTTTCTGCTGGACCCTCCGTCACTCACACACATCCACATCCACACTGTAATATTTTTATATTCCACCGAGCTTTTTCTCAGCCAGGTATTTATGAGAGAAGAGGCTGCTTTATACTGCACCGTTCTTTTCCTTCTCCCTTACTTGCTCCCAGGTGCCTTGTGTAACTGTGATGCTTTTGTTACCACCTCGGCATCCTCCCAACACAAACAGCATCCACACATGGCTATTTATTAAAGACTGACCATTGACGTACCTCTGTGTTCAGAGGAAACACCAAAGGAGTAAAAATGTTGATGTTTCACACATTTGAAATAACACAGGACAGGTCAGCACCTCGAAATGACTCGTTTTTAGGTGTCACCATGGAAACGGGCCAAGATAAATCTCCACATTACAAACACCAAGGGTCTTGGAGTGACTCCTGGTAAAATGCAGAACTAAAAGGAAGGGGGAAATTCTAATAAGCACATATGTGAAGACTCTAATAAAAAGTGGATGTTTTCATGTTTATGTGAAGTTGGCAACAAGGAGAGGCTAATTTCTTATTTGGTGTACGTCGATATAGCATCATTAAGCTCATCAGGATTGTGCAGATTTACACACAATGAAGATCCCTATTGTGTTCTCCACTTCCACTTTTTAGTAGAGAGAGCTGGTCATGCATCAGTAAAACAGCAGTTCTAGTTCACTGGGAGCTGCAGGCCTGTTCTGGAGGTCAGGGAAGAAGGAAAGCAGAAAAAATGGAAAGATAAAGTGGGGGAGAGGGGAAATGTAAGTGAATGACTGACATGAGTGTCTGAGGGCTTCTCCCATGTGCACAATCTCCTCGGAGCTCTCCTAAGACAGCCCAGTCTGGCAGGTCTAGTTGAACACATCCACTCAATGAAAACAGTTACTCACAAAAATGTCACTTTCTTGAACACTGAACGCTTTGAAATCAGGCAGTAAAGGTATTAACATATCCATACATATTTACAAGTAATTTAATTATGAGGTCAAATACTGCCGGCTATATCTGTCAACTTCCATGTACATATTTTGATTAATCAACTAGTTCCTATTTCTATTTTTAACGTTATTGTTTAATACTCATCAGAGGTCCATCGTCTTAGGCTCAACAGAGCCAGAGTATTAAAGCAGAAGCTTTAGGCACTGCAGACTTTGTTCATAAGGGCCTCAATATGGGTTTTATGAATTCTCCACCCCATGCCCAAGGCTGTAGCACATCCTTGCAGCCTCTGGGCTGACTTTGACAAGAAGAAAAGCCAGGGAGGGACGTGGGGACAACAAGGAGCAAGTGGCAATAGTTAGAGGGAAACCACATGGAGGAAGGGGGGAGCAAGTTCCAATTATTGTTACCTAAAGGCTCCATCTCTGTCTTATTCAAATATACAGAAAGCAGGGTGAATTTTGGGGGAAAAAAAGGAGTTTCTTTTTCTCTGGTCTTCAAATGACATTCTTTTCCTCCTGCATCTTGCATAAGGTCAGCAACCCCCCTGAAGCTGGTGTGCATTCCACATTGTGCACACTGGTTAATCCAAAGGCACGGGATTGTGTGTCCCCAGGTCTGGTATGAATTACTGCAGAACAACATTCCTCATTTATGAGCGCAGTCAAAACATTAAGGAGATTTAAATTTTCTTTTTAACATGCACTCAACTTCAGCAGACCCCTTCATAAACTTGTTTTGGAATGATTTTTCGATTGTTAGCAACAGAACAAAGTTATCTAGAATATGTATTAAGATTGAACCTCAATAGATCTTTAGATAAGACAGATTAATGACTTGTATTTATATGGCAGCTCAAAGTGTTTCACAAATATTGATGAATTAAAGCCTCTTGACAGACTTCCAAGCAGGACAATGTTAAACATCCCCTATTTACAGATGGAACTGTAAACTCTGTCAGGAGATATTCAGAGATTAAATTATTTGCTTAGGGTCAGAAAGTCACCAACAGCACTCTGGAGTCACACGCTGCTCCCTTGCCAAAACACAGCAGTCACATCAGGAGCAATCAGCCACAGGCACAAACATCCACAAACCCAGACTCCACTCTATGGCAGAACCAGGGTGTTTATAGGCTACAAAAATGTAAGTTCTGCTCTTTTTTTCTCCATTACATCCTATTTTGTCTGCAAACAAGAATAAAATGTAAACAAGAACAACGATCAAATAAATAAATTAATAAATAAATTCCTAACTTTGGCCTGTGGAATGGCAGTTGGGTTTATTTACAACCTCTGTGCTGGCATCAGCAGCAGCCCATGATCTGCCCTTTGATAGGATAAATGGATGTAAACTGGAAAAGTCTATAGCTCATAACAGATAATGGCTTGTACCTTTAGTGTCTTAAAGCTCGGCACCTTTATGTCATAAATGATTCCTTGTCTAGCAATAATGGTGTGTAACGTGCTCTCAGGGAGAAAAAGGAGGAGAAGAGGAAGGAAATAAACCATGGTGCCATTTGACTAAAAATGCAAAAGTATTCACTGGATGTGTTTCAGTGTCCAGCGGGTCTGAGCCATTCTGGGATCTCCCTCAGTAGCTGGCAAACAACAAACAAAACCCTCTCACTGGGCTGGACATGGGGCATTTCCAGCACATAAGTGGTTCTTTGATCATCTCCGTTTACTTTGCAATGGCTTTGGCTACCTGTGCACATCCTGAGGTGCTCTCAGCACTCTCCCCTGCTCTGTGCCTCAAATAGACAAAGGGTATTAAACCAGAGAGAAATTAACTCTAATCACAGCAAAAGCTGCACAAGAACCTTACCCAACACACCCAAGCATAAACTTAAAAGTGACTGGTGTGAATCCTGCCCTGGTATAAGCAAAACCACAGGAGGAAACCAAACATCTGGGCCCCATGCAGTGTGAATCTTTGTGCATGGGTTATTCCAGGCAATCCTTACAATTAGAGATCCAACAGGAAACTCAGGGCAGTGCATGCGCTCTTGCGTTGCAGTAGTGGAACAGACCGAGGAGACAAAACACCCCAAAAGGTTCTTCCAGGCAAAACTCGGCGGAGACCCTGGGATATGCATTTCCTTGATGTTTCCTGCAGGTTGCAGACCTCAAACCAAAGCTACCTCAGCCTCCACAGAGCCGGGGCAGCACCTAGAACCAGATTCCAACACTCTCCTCTGGTCTGTCTGGGGACAATTACTCTCTCTAACTTTTGTGTTGCCAGGGGAAAGCCTCGGGACCTTCCCACTGCAGCTATGGGGCCTCTGTTAGAATCACAGAACCATAAAATGGTTTGTGTTGGAAGGGCCCTTAAAACCATCAAGTTCTAATCTCCTTCCACCAAACCAGGTTGCTCCAAGCCCATCCAACCTGGCCTTGAATACTTCCAGGCACGGGGCAGAGTTTTGTGAAAGATCCTCAGTGAAGGAATCCCTTCTTCTGTCACACCAGCACTTTGTGCTCTACAAATGGGCTTGATCATAGACACGGCTGCACTTTTGGACAGAAGCTGCAGGTCTAAAACACTCTTCGCCTTTCATTCTACGTGGTATTTTCTTTTCTTCTTTTTTAACGTAGCAAATGCCATGGTGCACACTCATTTTTGATTTTAATAGCTAAAGATATGCACGCAAAAAGCATCCTAATTACTGCTTTCCTGGCAGACGCAGCCATTTCCTTGGGTTTTTATTGCCATTAGTTTTCCTCACCGATTTATCCTTAGCTACTCTCTTTGCATCTCCCTCGCCTCCCCTGAGCCCTTTCCTCCTCGCTTCTCAAGACTTGTCAGCACGCCTCCGATCCCCAGGAGAGATTGAAGGCCTTGTAAAACCCACTGCGCAAACAAGCATTCCTGTTCATTTATCACATTTAGCATGCGCACTTCCACACTCATCAAAACCAAGCCTGAGCTCGCTAAGTCATTTCCCTCTCCCAATTACAAATTAGTCCATTAGGCTGTCTGCAGTAGGCCCTCTGTTGCATCTTGGTAATGGCTTCTGAGATTTCCATCATAATCGTAATGGCTCCCTGTGCAGCCATGAGGGCAGATGGAGGCCGCTCGTGGGTAATGAGGTATCACACTACCAAAGGGCACAGCTCTGGGCTCATTATTTAGTCTTGGCTGTTTTGTGAAAACAACAACAAAGGTAAAATGCTGAAGGGAACACTTTAGCATATTAAATTAACACTTCTTGAAATTTCTCTCTGTAAACATGCCATATTTTTTCTTTATGAAACATCCCATGTGTCTGAGTGTGCGACGTGAGGGAAGAGGGAGGAGGGAGAAGGGACCAGAGCTGGTGTGTGCTGCCACATCATCCCCGCAGGCAGAGCCTCTCCTGAGCTGGAGGAGCACCAGGAGCCCCGAGGAGCTCGGCTTGGCCCTTCCCCATGGTCCATCCTGGGCATTCACCTGGGACCTGCTGAGCACCGACCGCCCCAGCTCCCCTGAGCTGTCTCCCAGAGCGACATCTCCGAGGGATGGGTCTGGGGAGGTGACCTGGCTGGGAGCCTGGGGCCCACTGCTCCTGCTGGACTCAGCACTGTGGCTGTCCCTGTCACAAGAGCAGCCAAGGCTGGATAACACCAGATACCCAAAGCTGTGACCAGCCCTGATGAAGCAGAACCCTAAAAAAAGCAGAGAGGGAAGCCCAGGGCCCCGGCACCGAGGCCCCGCTCACACCCTGCACTGAGGGATGCGGGGCCTGGCAGGAGGCTCCTCTCAGAGACAGAAGTAATGTTTAAGACAAGCAGGTTAAAATCAATATCAATTAGACACTCTCTGAACATTGCTGCTCTCTTTAGATTTTGTCTGTTGGATGTGAACTGTTGCTAATTTGACTTTGTTCCCAGCGGCACAATAGTGTTCAAGATACCAAATCCTACTGCGGGGTTGAAGTTAGGGACAGCTAAGGCCAAGGCTTTCCCTTCTCACTGGAGCTGGCCTTAATTTGTTTCCCTTGTGATTTTTTCTTACCCATGTGAGATCAGGAGACTGTAAATATGCAAGTGGTAAGACCAGAGGTAGAGTTTAATGTGGGTGGGAAGGAGGTGAGGAACAGGAATGTGGAAGGAACAGGAATGGGGAAGGAACAGGAATGGGGAAGGGACAGGAAGTTTCTGTCCCTCTCCCTCACACAGCTTCAGTGCCATTACAAGAGTAAGAAAGGAAAATGTCATAAATGTGGTCTGGCACCATGTGGAATTTGTCAGCCAACCATATCCAGGGCAGGGGCAGGTCTGTCCATGCAGGGAGGGAATTTTGCATGTCTTGTGTCTCTTGCAGGATGAATCCCTGCCTGTGACCAGAGGGCTGGAGGTGCAGCTCCCACTGGGGGAGGCAGGAGCCACCAAAACATTTCAAGATACTTTCCTCAAGTCACTGAGCAGCAGCTCCTGTGCCCCTTTCTGAAGTCCTGGTGGCACCAGCTGTGCTGTCTATGCCAAAACACATTTTTAGATGGAAGATAGCGAGTGAATATTGAAAAACACACTTCACATGTGAAATACTGTTTGGCTAGGAAAAGGAAAGCAAGGAGGCCAGTGATTCTGAGAGATAAGAGGAGTGCAAATCCAAAGTTAGCAGGCGGACTGCCATCCAACTCTGCTTTGGTGAGCAGTAAAACACAAATTTATGAGCTGGGTTTTGTTAAAGTCGGATATGGATTTTTGAAAATGAAAAGGATGGATGGGAGGACGGCAGTGAGACATTTAATCAATGTCATAAAAATGTAACATTCATTGGTCTCCTAAAATGAAATTAATAATCTGTGTAGAAGTATCATTAGGAGATAAGTGACATTTTTAGGCTTTGATTTGTAACTTGTAACAAATCTTACTTCCACATATTTCAAACATTCTTAGTGATATCCATCTTTATTAAAACATACCAAAACCTTTTCACCTCAGCTAGAGTGGCCCATCAAGCATTTTTTCCCCAGAATAATATCCTTAAGTAAAAAGACACATTATCAGGCACAGACTTCGCAGTAATGAAGGCAGGAAGAGACATGCTCCGTACCATATTCAAATTAAATCAGGGATTTCAATACTCCCTGATTATCAGGGAGTCTTGTCTTTCACTAATAAATTTCTCCTTCATCCCAGGCAGAGGCTTTCTAAGCTCTCTCTGAACTGATCAGACATTTCATTGTGTGCAGGAGGGCGAGGATAAGGTGTGTGCATGGGGGGAGCCAGGAGTGTGGGGTGGGGGGATATAAAATTAGGCAAGTCTGCTCCATAAATGATTGGAGCTATCACATGAAAAGGCAGCCTTACAGGGACACAAATCTGATTCACATGGCTGCTGAATTTAGAAGGATTTGGGGGAAGAAGTAGCTAATATATAGAGGTTCATTCTCCTTACATTTAACATCAAGGCATTTTGCATCCAAGTACTTTCATACATTTTAATGCAGCTACATTTGATTTGCTCCAGGTAAGTGAGGTGAGAAGCTGGAGTCCAGGGCATGGATTATTAGTACAGATCATGTCTCAGTCAGAGGGGAGGTGACACCCTTCCTCTGCCCTCTCCCTTTCCCAGGCCTTTTTAAAAGGGCACCAAGAAAGATTTTTTTTTTTTTTTAAATTTTTAAATTAGCAACATTATCACAATCGAGTTGTGCAACCAGGAGAGTTTGCATCTTTTCTTCATGGACTCCTGTCAAGCATATTCTAATTAAGCTGTTTCTGTTTTCATTGTGGACCAAGAGGAGGATGACAGCAGGGAAAAGTTGGTGAGAGTTATCACTGCACACGTTCAGAAGTTACAGAGATAAAGGACAAGCCCCTTGTTGTGGCTGTGACAACAACAACAGAGAGAGTCCCTGCTGGGGGCCACGTGCTGGAGCCTGGCACATTGTCCTTGCCTCAAAGAGAATACAGGATGAACAGGAAAGGGAGATAAGGGAAGGATCACAATCCTATCTGCACATGGAAACTGTGGCATGGAGAGATGCGATTCTTTGCCCAATATCACAAAGCTGCTTTACATCAAAATCAAGTGGTGCACCTAATTCTCCAAAGTCCCAGTTAAGTGCCTTAATCAAAAACTGCTTCAGGGCCTAGAGAGAATTGTCCTGTATATTAATTATCCTTTACATTTGAAGAGTCGCTAGGAAAATGTTCTTGTTTTTACTCCTAGGCCAACTTCCAAAGGGTCCCACTTAATAAAACATTCAAAACTTCACTAGGGATTTCTGGCCAATTTTGTTACCACCTTTGATTCTATTTGTGTTCTTCCATAATTGCTCTAGCTCGTGAGAAAAGGACATGTTTCTTTTATTTATACATCTGACTCTGTACAGATTTAGTCTCAGGGAATCTGGTGACACTATTACACTGTACCAATGTCCTGCTCTCACCAGCCCCATTCGGGCTCAAACTGCCAATTTAAAATGTCTGATCACAAAGGTGATCTGATAACAAGCAGGAACTATCTGACCATTCCCAAATATAAAGATGATATTATTACACATCTCCAAGGACTCTGGGCTCCCCAGTTTTACTAAGAATGGCCCAGGCTGCAAATCTGCAGGTTTGACCCTGTGCAGGGCAGGGAGTTGGACTGCAGTGACCTCCTTCCAGCTGTGGATATTCTCTGATCCTATGATTAGGAATTATTCTGCTCACAGCAGCAAACCATACATAGCAGTACACGTCTGTAACGTGTGCAGACATATGTGCATGTCTGTAATAACCATTTTCACAGCTTCCCCAGCTAGAAAGCCTTAGACTGTCCCTTGCCTTCACAGCTTCTGTGTGGGCTCACCTGGCCTCGACAGGAATGTCACAGGTAACAGAGTGCAAACACCAACTGCAGAATGTCACAAAGGGCAGGCAGCTGCCCTGGCTCCTTCCTCACCTCTGAAGTTTCCCCTATTGATGGGTATTGAACACAATGACTCAGTAATTCCCACTATATCCCTTTATTGTAATTTTTGCCTACCTTGCTTTTCCCTGAAATTATTTACTGAAAGAAAAACACAAAGGCCCCTCCCTTTGCAAAGGTTAGGTCTTTGCTCAAGCCCACAGATTTTAACCTCATAAATATTCCCAGCTATAAGATCTTATTAAGAAGGTATGTCTCCCAAGAGCATAAAACCATCAAGCTGTAAATTTTATTTAATTTCCCATGAGATTTCCTAGCCTCATACATATAATTAGAGTGCAGTATAGAGCACTTTTTGTGTTTTGTCAATAAATCACTAGGGAACAATCAACGTTTAAGAGGACAAGCTTTAATGATTTTTCAGACCCCTAAGCAATCATGCCTGCTACAGTGGCAAGCTGGTCTTTAACTTTCTCTAACTAGGATTGTGGACTGTAATGTTAGAGAAGGTCCCAAACACTTAATCCTATTAGACTCCGCAGCCCAGACAATCATAGCTTATACCCTGGGGACATATTGATTTTGATTTGGTTGACAGATAAGACCAGCCAAGCTACTGTAGGCTATGCTTTATTAAGTGTTTACAAATTAAATACCTTAAGGTCTGTAACAAGCACAACTCTGTGGCACAGCCAGCAGCAGGTTGGCAATTACCTGTGCAGCTGGACAGAGGAGGAGTCTCCATCAATCACCCAGAGCACATCTGGCAGCACCAGGAGTGTGGTGTGGTCCAGAGACTCCTTGCTCAGCAGGACACACAGAGCTCTGATCTCCATTGCAGCACAGCCTCTGGGGAGCCCAGATCTTCCTGCAACACTTTGGCTTGTGGCAAAATATCTCAGGAATGCCTCTGCCAGGAGGAACTCATCAGGGAGTGTGTCAGGGCTGAGCCATGACACAAGTGCTGTCATATTTTTAAGAAGTCCCCACTCACCTCACTTGTTTTGTCCTCTCTGTGCTCTATCCTAACTCACAAACTGAGCATCATTTCCACGCTGCTGCCACAGCCTGTATTTCCTCTGTCTCACTCAGCCTACCTGGCTTCTCTGGGAAGCTCCCCCTGCAAAGCACAGACAGAGACAAACCATTCTTTCACATGCACAATGTCTCTGACTTTTGGAAAGACAATCCCATTTTGTGTTACCAAAAAAAAAAAGAAAAAAAAAAGAAAAGAAAAAGAAAAAAAATATATATTGAAGATGATTTAGAGAAGAAAATGCATACAATCAAATTCTTTCTTGCATGCAAACCATAAAATAACTTTTACACCTGGGAGAGCTGAATGAGTATATTTCTGATTTGGCATTATTTTACCCTTGACTTTGCACTGATGTCAATGACAGAAGGAGAAAAATAACTGCAGAGAATTGGATGCAAAAAATTCATAAATTTCCTGAAAGGAAATATCTGAAAAAGAGAAATTGCCTTCCCCAACTCCACAGTGCCTGGCAGTACACAGAACTCCTTGGGTCAACAGCCCAGGATGGCGTTTGTGTCCCCTGAATTACCCTTGTGATCTCAAGTGGAAAGCAGCTTACAGGCACTGAATGCACATTAAACACTTGAGCTTTCCATCGTATAATTTGATAATCACACCAACTACACTATCAGGCAAGAGTCTCCCAAGTACTTTAAATATGTTAATGAAGCAAGATTTTATCTATAGTCTTATACAGCTTGCACAAATCTATAAATAGGCTTATCTCAGGGTTATTGCTGTTATAAATTAATTATGGAAATGTCAACCAAATCAGGTACATGCCAAAGGAGTAATGGGGAAAGCAGTGATTTGCAACAGAAGATTCAGATACCGGGTGACCTGCATGAAGGGTTCACAGCCCCTGGCAGCAATCCACGGGCTTCGGGGGAATTTAACCTTGAAGAATACACTTAAAATTGGTTTTCATATGAGTAATTGACAGTGGCTGGAGAAGTGGACTGAATTAGGGAAGAGTTATTGCACTGGTTGCTGGTAGCATCTCATTCCTCAAGCCACAGTTGTTTCTTTTTAGGCACTGGGAGCTGCTTGGTAAAGAGGCTGGGGTTTTCTGGGGGAGGAAAGGTGAGGCAATGGAGATGAGGGGCCTTGGTGTAAATTCCTCCCTTTTTGCACTATGCCAAAGCCACAGAACGTCAAGGAACAATATACAGTTATTTAAAAGGAAAATCCCAAGCAAATAAAAATCACTGTTTTCCCACTTAGACTTGAATATCTATTTGTTTTAATGACAACACCAAAAGTCTGTGATTCCTGAATATTACAAGAAATTTCAAATGTGCATCTAACCCAAATGGCACTCTAAGAGGGATGAAAGAGCACAACAGCTACTTAGGTCCTAAATGCCATATTCCTTCTCCTATTTATTCTTTATACAGAGATATGACCTGTGGACCCCAGCTCTGGATAAGTACCCTCACTACATTCGCTGCCTCTCAACCTGAACAAAAAGATCACCATGCCCCAAACATCTAGAATTCAAAAAGGAAACATTCTTTATTTTCAATAGTTAATGCATATTATCATTTTATTTAATCAGAAGAATCGCTTTGGAATTTTTTTTCATTTCAGCTTTTCTTATTATTCTTATAATAGGTTGATACCATTCTTAAGGCACTGATAAAGAAAAAAATAGGACATTATTACTGAAATACCACATTATAATGTGCCAGCAGTGCTGAAGTTGAGGCATGTTAAAAGTCTCTGTATATTGCCTCAGTTCAGAAAGCTCAATACAAAGAGCTGTTGATCATACACAGCTTTTTTTAAAAAAAGGAAAAAAGAACACAACGTTTTGACAGTGATTAGTATTGGCAGTGTTTGAGTGTCCAGACCTATTCTGCTACAGCCAGTTCCTACAGAACTCATTCCAAAGAGTTCCAAAACCCAGAACATCCTTCACTAGGAACTAGGATGTTATTCTGGGTAGCAGAATTCTGTCTCCCAGCTAGGATCCACTTCTGTGGGACTGAAACATAGATAAATGGGTGAAAGTGTCTGCTTGTAGCATATCAGCTAATCTCAGGGCACTTGCAGACACTTTATTCTTCTGGCTGCATCAATATAAATGGATTAAAATGCTTTCTGTTCCCTGCTAGGACTTGGTGCTCCAGCTAGTCAAATATAGCTCTGATTGTAATGTCTGGGGGCTCAGTATTACAGATCTCTGTCCCTAAATGTGAGCTACAGAGAGGCCTGTGCAGTCATAACCAGGTCCACCCTTGGCTGGGTGGGTTTGTGTCTCACACTTGCAGCTCACCTCAGATACCTGGGACCAACCAGACTCTCCAGATGCTCCACAGAAATGATCAGATTGCTGAAGGATTTACCTCTCTCAGCTGGAGGAAAACACTGCCAAGCAGGCAGAGTCTCCCCCAACTTTAGTATTTACTGAGAAAGTGTCTGGGAGAAGAGGACTGAGATTCTCTGTAAAACACCCACAGTTCAAAGTGGGAAGACAAAATGCCCAAAGACCTGATTATCTCAAAGCAAAATATTCTGGATTTTTTTCCTCTTATCTCTAATGAAGATATGGATGCTGAGACATGAAAGAAAGGTGAATGAGGCAAGTACTGTTCCACAGGCCAGGAGGCAGACACTATAAAGACACCAACAAGCCATTTATAGCCTATTTCCATTTGGGTGGGTTTCTCCTGAGTGCCACAGGAGCAGCATAGCCCCTGTACTCTGTTTAAACACAGATTCAGCCTGGGAACTCTGGTGGAAACAACATTTAAGTGGTGCTTAGATTCCCTTTGGGCTCTCAGTACTGAAAGAGCTTCAACCATACCCCACTCCTGCCCTTGGAAGACAGAAGCTCCATACTTCGGTTTGAATCCTGCAGCTGGGGCAGCTCCACAAGAGTAGGGAACATGTGAAATTCTGCACTGCAGCATCTGCTACTGCTCCTTTCCATTAAAATTAAAAGCTCTATTACAGACATTAAAATCAGATCTCCCAACTGCTTAATAGGTAGGTAATGGACTCAAATTCTCAGTGAAAAAGTCACAGCGTGAGGCAATTTTCTACAGATGAAGCTTGGTTTTAAGGATCTTGATAAAATGCTTAATATTTCCTGAGAAGTAACTTAGAGGTTTATAAATACACCTACTCATTTCACTGTCATGGGGTGTTGCCCACCATCAGCTCAATTAAAACCAAACAAAACCTGCAAAAAATCTTGTGTGGTTCCTCCAATGACAGGGTGGGATGCATGAAATAAAGCAAGTGACCTCTGGTGACCTTGTCCTGACTGGTGTTTTACACAACAAATGGTCAACCTTCCACTCCACCTCTGCACATTTCTTTTTTCCGTGGAGCCCACAAATCTTTACATAGAGCTCCAAATATCTGTGTGCTTCACAAGAGCATCAGAAGTGTGGCTCTCCAATGCAGTTCCAGTTCCTGGCAGTGCCCCAGGATTTGTGGATGACAGCACGGGAGGCAGCATCAGACTGTGCTGTGATCACTTTCCATCACCTCCTGCCATGGATTTGTGGTGCAGGCTCCACTTTTAGCTGTCCTGGCAGCTGTGGAGCTGTGCTCTTTTGGAAAGCATTCGGAGACTAACGGGTGATGCAGGATCCAGTGAGTCTCAAAACACTGGTCAAAATATCACCTCATACTCATGATCTCCCCATTTACTGCTCCTAAAATTTTAACTAGGCTGAAGTGGGCAGCCAGACCCGTGGAGAGACTGTGTGGAGACTGATGGTGCTCCATTCTCAATGACCTGGTCACAACTACTGCTCATAAACAGCCCAGGGAGTCAGTGTGCAGCTCTGGGGCCAGGCCATTAGGGCTTATCCTAAACAGGCTAACGAGGACTCTGCTTACATCCTGGAATTCATAAAACTTTGGAAAGTGTTATACTGGCCTTATAAAAGTGGAATGCGTGTAGTATATTCTAAAGATGTCTAAATGTTCAGAACTCCACATGAGGCTGAGGAAAAAACGTCTTCCCCCCTCTGTTCTGGCATCAGACACTGTTCATGGATAATGGGAAGCAGAGGAGCACAGGCCATCAAAACAAGGGATCAGCCTGAGGTTGGGAAGAACAAACTTAATTACAACAAATCCCATGGACAGCACAAGCCTTATACCCAGCAGAGAGTGGAGCTTCATCCATCATATCCAGGTGCTCCCAGGGCCTGATCCAAACCCACTGAAAGGTAAGATTTCACTGGGCTTTGGATCACATTTGGAGCATGTACAAGTAGGGTTATGCTGTTTGGGGACATAATGATTAATTAATATTGCCACTGAAAAAGAATCTCCTTCAAACTGGGGTTTGAACGAACAGTGGTCAAAGACTTCTGAAAAGTAAAGGAGTTTTCCATATCTTAAGGTAAGGGAGGATCACACGGATGCTTATCCAATCTAGGAAAGGATTAAATCTCTTTTATTCTTCTCAGAAAATTACAGGTGATATGCAATTCCCTTATGGCTCTAGACTAGCAAGAAAAATGCAATGAATAAACACTAAATATGGAAGGAGGGGAGAACCCATACAATTGCACCACAGTAAATGAGGTGACTTAAACCTTGTATTTTCCATGAAAAACACACTTCTACCATCTCTGAAAGAATACAGTTCACTGCCATTTAGACCTTACCAGCGGTTCTAAAGGAATGTGGGATTTTCTGCCTTGAAATAAGGACTGTCCTGAGCCAGACAAAGAGTCCAAGGATGAAAAGGCAGAGTTCAGCCAGTCTGCCTTCCAGCCTGTCCCTGAGGATGCACTGTCTCTAGGCACATGGAGAATGGCAGAAGGTCCATCTGACACTCAACAGGTTCATAAAGCCATTTTATTCCCTTTATTCCCCCAATGCCACAGCCAGTGCTGTGCAGCAACTGGCCAACCATGTTCTAATTAAGCAATGGTAGTTTCAGCACAGGCTGTTTCCTGGGGATTAATGGCCAACAGAGAGGCAGTTGATGATCTGAGGCCCATTAAAGCCAGTTAGTCATTAATCCCCAGCTAGAGCCTGCATCCAAGTCATTACAGATATGATTAGACTTGGGGACAGGCTTCTTGTGTGGATGCATGTTACTGGTTTGAGCACCTGATGTGGTTGTTATAAGCTGGAGCAACACTTCTGATTATGCAGGTTTAAGCCTCAGAACACCAAACTTCCTCCCCAAGTTCAGATAAGCTCCCTAATCTCTCTGCAACTAAATTACATTAACTTGAAAGGGAAAAAAAAGATTACCTACTTACAAGAGATACAAATAAATAATCAGAAATGTAAGCTTCCACTTGTCAGAGCATCACACTGTCTACCAACCTCACACTTCGTTACAGAAATGATTGAAAAGACAAAAAAAAAAAAAAANCCTCACACTTTGTTACAGAAATGATTAAAAAGACCAAAAAAAACCCCAAAAAGATGAGAAGAAGGAATGGCTAAAGGCCAGTGACACAGGGTGAGGTGCAGAGCAGTTCCTGAGGGTTGCTACCCTCTGTGCCACACAAACAGAGCAGCTGAGGCTGTTCTCTCACAGTGCTGGTGAGGCAGAACCAGCCTGGAAAGCACCTGGAAGAGCACCCAGGGATGCTCCAGGAAGCAGTGCCTACAACCCAGCACTTGGCAGGATCCCTTTGATGGAGCACACGTGGATATTCCAGCTTTATGGTCCCTTTGCTGCTGAAGATCTCCTCTGTGGAATGAGGAGTTAATGAGTGCCAGGTGGTTTATGCCCACTACAGGTTTTGGGGCACCTTCCATGAGAGCATCAAGGGCAGTGGCAGGTTCCAGCTAATCTGTCTGGCTGTATAAAGTAGTTATTATTGGTTCTACTGCTGCCAGTGTCTGACAGACACAGCCCCTCCGTGCTCTGAACCACATCCTTGTCTTGCTGCTGCCTATTAATATCCTCTGCATATGTGACATTGGAGGAGGCTGTCACTCACCTGCCTTTCCCTGTCACTGGAGAATATATTCTTTTCTGTTAAAAGCCTAACAATAATCCAGGTTACACATCCTCCAGGAAATCCTGGCAGCTAAGTGGACCAGACAGAGCTGGAAGAGAAGGAAGAACGAGCAACCATTTTATGTCTTTGAGCATGTGTAATAAAAATATCTATTAACTCCAGCACAAAGGTCAGCTTTCCTTTAATTACAATATTGGAAAGAGGAACACCTGAAAGAGCAGTGTCACACATGAGATCAGGCTCCCCTGCACGAGGAGTGTGAGGTACTGTTGATTAATGAATTACTGCAGATGGAGGAACTGTTCTGATCCATTTGGCCAAATCAGTGCAGGAGCAGGTAATAAGTTGCACAGGTATAAATGGCCCCCAGCACTCTGGTGTGCAGACAGGTTCACCTCACAAAAGAATACTCACAGCAGTAAAGAAAAAAAAAATCCAATTAGTGTCTAAAAATCCCAAGACATGATACTACTTGGGGAAAGAAGAAAAAAAAAAGAGGAGGAAAAAATCCCCTCTAAGGCTTGATACCTTGACAACCAACAGGTAATATTTTGCTTTTATTGTCTACAAAGTAATGAGAAGGTGAGAAGAGCTGTGAGTGTAGGTGTCTGAGTGAGCTGCTTTAGCACAGGACTGAGGCACTGCAGGGTGCAGCAGGACTGACACCTCCTCATTTAAGGTCTCCCAGTGCTTGTTCACTGCAGTGGCAGCACGGATGCCAACCACTGCCAGCACCCCCTGGGCAAGCTCAGTCCCCAGTGAGCTGCTTCCCCTGCCCAGCACCACAGCTGGTGCTTCAGGGCAGAGAAAAATCCCACACATGGCTCCTACCACAGCTGAGCAGCTGCACAGCTCCCATGGGAGTTTCCTCCTGGACCCTCTGAAGAACAGTTTATTCCCAGCTCATTATTAATCTTCCATCTGTCATCTCCAGAAGAGCTGGGGTGAGCTGTGCTGGCTGCAGAGCCATAATCTGCTTCTCCAAATGCTCCTGGCAGGTAATGGGGTTGTCCCACTGTGGTCCTTTTGGATTCACTTGGCAAGCTGCACCTGCAGGGTGACTTGGTGCATGTGGGCATCTCTAGCACTTTGGGTCAGGCTCAAAAGGGCTCATAATAGAGCATTCCTTCCACAAAATCAATGTCAAATCAATGTCTTTCCACAAAATCAATGTCAAATATTTTTTTAAAGTATCTCTGGCCCTTGCACCACAGGCACAAACCAGAGACTGCTTCCTCTCTGCTGCTCCCTGTACCACACATGGAACAGGAACCCAGCTCTGCTTTGATCTCTGCCCCTCAGGCTGCACTTACTCCATCACCTTTTGTGTGACCCAAATAATCTGTTCTTCAGAGCCCTAGGAGAGCTGCTGCTACACGCTCAGTACAGAGCAAAGGGGAGGGATTCCTGGTTTATTCCCTTTGAGTCTAACAGAGGTTGAAGCTTTCAAGAGGAAGAGACCAAAAGAGAGACAGAAAGGAGAAGAATTTTAAACCACCTTAGGAAACTTGGAAGTTGGCTTTTCTGTCCATACCTCAAGCATAATTCACCTCAACTTTCTTCAGCTCACCAGCTGAACCAGAGGAGACCGACTCAGACCCCATCAGAGACTGCAGCTCCTCCTGAGGGCCAGCTCTGATCTCTGCATCTATGACAGGGACAGGGCCCAGGGAAGGACTGGGACTGGGCCAGGGCAGGCTCAGGCTGGATTTTGGGAAAGGTTCTTCCCCCCAAGGGTGCAGGCACAGCCCAGGCTCCCCAGGGAATGGCCCCGGCCCCGAGGCTGCCAGAGCTCCAGGAGCTCCCAGGGATGCCCAGGTGGGGTTGTTGGGGTGTCTGTGCAGGGCCAGGGGCTGGACTTGGTGATCCCTGTGGGTCCCTTCCCACTCACTGCGGGTTAGGATTTTGTGAACTAAGGCCTAGGTCTGGCACAGGTCATTATTAATAGCATTTAATCACAATGCATCTCATACACAAAAGCAAGCTCCAAAGTTTTTGCTTCTGCCTATGTTTAGGATAAATCTGAACAGACTGACCAGCCACCTGGAGCACTGTGGGTTTCTGCAAAACAACCAACTTCCATGAGATTTTTGCCCTCATTATTTTAGTGCACAGGACAGAAGAAATCCTGGGACAGCTTTGTGCTCCCAGCTCCCTTTCATGGAGAAAGCACCTATCCACGAGAGTCACCTTCTCCCTGCCAACAGAGGCCCTGGAGCAGAGGCTCCTGGGGGGCTGCAGGTGCCATGGGGTGCTCCATGTGTCACAGAGCAGGGACAGGGCTGTGTCTGGGTGCATCCCAGAGGCAGGGCAGGGATGGCCTGACCCAGCAGGGCAAGGGAGGAGCAAGCCCTGCACTTCACAGCCTCAGCCTCACTGCGGGGAAGGGTTTGGTTTCCAGGGGGAAATTCCCTGGGGAAAGACTGCACATCCACCAGGGAAACAGCCTCTTTGGAAGACAACTGTCATTAGCAGCCAAGTTGCCTCACCTCTGCCCTTTGCAGGAGAGAAAGAAATTATCCCCAGGAGCACCTCAGCGGAGCAGAGCCTGTGGCACATTCCACCTCATGCGTATCTTGTTTATTCTAAGTGGAGCTACAAATCTGTCGAGTGAGCATTTTGTTTTGATTAAAAATTAATAGCTGCTTTTGACCCAGGTGGATTAATTTCACTTTCACTGAGTATCAAGTTAATTGACACAAACTACTGTCAGGTGAAAGAACCAATTAACAAACTGTGAGGAGGACTCCTCTCCCCCTCCCTCCTCCTCTCCCCCAAATGTTGTTTTGACTGAAGGGTTTTTTTTCCCTTTTAATAGAAAAAATTTATCTCAGCAGAATGAGATTAATTACTTAACAAAGAGAGGAACAAAAGGAATGGAGGGTGGGGTGCTCCCCCACTCCAAGCCCAGATGTATTGGCAGCGTGCTGCAGAGCAGGGCTGGAAGAGGGGCCCTGCTCCTGCCTTCCTGGGGCTTGTCCTCACCAATTAACTGCCACTTCCAAGATTATCAGTCATCAGGGGTGGGAGCATGGCTGTGGCTCATTGCAGTTTGGCAGAAATCCTTGATAAGGTCCCCAGGACACGACAGCAAGGTCAGTGGAACAGAGAGGGGCAGGATCCATCGGAGCAGAGCGAGCCACACCAACCTCCCCTCCCCAGGTTTTATATTTAAATCAGGAGTTTTCTGCAGTGATACATTATGGATAGGAGCATGTAGCAGCCTAGGAAAATCAAAGCAGTTCCTTATTTAATGTCTGTTAAATGTAAGGCAGCCCAGGCTGTGCCGGCTGAGCCATAGGGATCATGTTCCAGAGCCTGGAACAGGGCAGGGCTGGCTGGCAGGCAGGGCTGGCACCAGGGCTGCTGCTTGGCCAGCGTTGGGAGCAGCCACACACGACCCGTGGCACAGAACTGGACATGTGCTTCCAGACTCCAGGTTGTCAGCACTGCTCTGAGGAACTCAGGGGTACATTTTCTATAAGCAAAGTGACTTAGACTTCCAAGTATCACTTGAAACTGTCTTGTGCTAGAGGAGGTAAATCCCTGCAGGAAGGAGGACGCACAAAAAGCATGTTGGGTATGCAACTCCATTAAAATCAAAACTAGCTGGGCTGCCTCATTTGCTTATGCCCTTCTAAAAGTCCCATAGGAAACTTATTTATATCTCCAGGCATCCAAATGCAATCTAAAAACCTTGTCCTTCAGAACTCACGTGATTTGGACATCTTAACGTTGTATGTCTATTAAGAAAATTAAATATAGTCTCCTAGATTGTCTGGGTTTAAAAATCCATTTCAAGCTGCTAATGCTGTGGCTAAAGTTTTATTATAGAAGTTGCTTAACTAGGCAAATATTTTCAGTTATATATATTTTCCCTTTCCTAACAGAACTCATAGCACTTCATTTATACTCCTGAGACTGTTTGTTCAAATCATTCTTTTACATCCTTAGCCACTATTCTACCCCAGGGACCAGCTACAAGCTTTTGCCATTATTAATTTTTTATTCAAAGAAACAGCTAGAAAACCTATTGGGGGGTGGGGAGAAGGAGAGAGGGAGAAAAGGAGGAAAAGAGAGCAAGAAAAGGAGAGAGAAGGAGAAAACAGGACACAGATTTTGCCCAGGCCATCTCAGCTGGCCTTCTCCTTCACTGGGACCTCATATTTTTTCTTTCACCTCTGAAAGCCTTTCCCAAATGCTGCTTTTCCCACCTGGTAATGATGTGCACTAGTGTAGAAGGGAAAAGCCCAATTTTGGTCTCTGCAAAGGGAAAGCACCGACTGTGAGCTCCTCAGATACACAGACCTTGAATTTATATACGGACACAATGAGAAGGCTAAAAGAAACATCTAAATAAAGGTGTGAAATACCTACAACAGAGACAGGAAGGGTTTGCAGTAAGCTGAAATGGGAGCATGCAAAAGGTCCCCTGCTCAGAGGGGGCCTGGCTGCCCCCAGCCTTTTTGTAGCACCATCAATTCATTAGCAGAGCTGTGCCTGAAAACCCTGCCACTGCACCACGTGTGTCCACTCATTACCTAAGGGCCTCCAGTGATCATCTGCTGGTGAAGGACTACAAACATACCTGGCTGCTCTGACATACAGAGAACCAAGAGAAAATGAAAGGAGGAAATTGCAATTCCATTCGGTGCATATGGAGAATAAAGAGCCATCGTTTCATATGCACAGGCTTATCCTTCCCTTTGGTTTATGTTAAAAAATATCCAGTATTAGCTGCCCTTTCCTCTGGGGAAATGAGCAGCATAGGTAATGGAAACCAATAAAGAACTGTCATGTGTTACTGCAATCTGTCTACATTTAGGTGATTCCTGTTCTGTCCCACATCTGACCAAGGGGGAAAAGCAATCGTTCAAACGAAACCAGGTGACAAATCCTCCCAATCATTTCTTCCCTTCATGTCTTCACAATCAGAACTCTGAGCTGAAAAGCCACAAAGATATCTCAGCATTAAGCACTTCAACACTCCTGGGAAATGCTTAACATAAGGTAACAAACCCACAAAGGATCCCACGTTTCTCAGAGGACATCAGATGAGATATGGCTGGCTACTGAATATTAAAAGATACACACAAACCCCCCTGCAGATGAATTTGCCATAGCACAACCCTTCTTATGACAGACCACAGTGGTTACACTCACATCACCTTCTTTTAGACTTCTAAACTACAAGTGATTCATGTTAGAATGTGCAAAAAGAGGTAAGATGCTGGACTTGTTAGGAGCAAGACCAGGAGAGATTTCCTCTGCCAGGGAGAAGTGCAGTTCATGAGATGGATTGCAGGTTTTACTTCCCTGCCCATCACAGCCTCTTTCCTGTTAACTGTCCTGACACTTGAGCAAGGGCACTGAGATAATTTTTTTATCCCAGATATAAAAATGGGGCAAGAACAAACATGCTCAGGTTTTCAATCAGGTCTTAGCCAGGCAGTCTGGCAGTGTGACCTGAACTGTGACTGTCCAAGGGACACAAATGACACAGCTCTGGCAATTCAAATTTCAGGAGCCCCTCCACTGACTGCAAATTAAAGGAAAGGGTCAACTTCATTTAGCACTGACTTCTGTCTTCATTTCATGCTCAGAGGATGCACTCAGGCTAGAGCCTTAGCTGATGCAAATCAAGAAAGCTCAGTAGCAATCAGTGTTGGACTGATTTATAACAACTGCAAGTCTAGCCCCTTACAAGGTCAATATTAGCAAAAGAAAGAAGGGAATGTGATGGTACTTACTGTGGATTTTAAAGCAAGACACTCCACAGTGGGGGAAGGAGCATCTTACATGGGAATCTTTCATTATGCTTTTATGGTGGTGGGAAATCACACACACTAGAATATGAATCTGTAACTAATTAAAATCACTAATTAAAGAGCTCTTCAAAATGTGCTTTATCTTGAATTCTCTTTTTCCTGCTTCACTGTTTCATTGTTCTTCATGTCCTTAGAAATTTATCCAAGTCCTGTAGGCAGCAATCAGTTAAATAACCCTATGGTATTTTATTGCTCAGCATATTGCTGGGGCCTTCTGCCTCTCAGTCTCTTAGAAATGTGAATTAGTGTTTCTGCACTTGTGAAAATGTGCTTAGGAGTTTTATTACACAGTGATTCCTGCAAAAAGGTGAAATAAAGTATCTGTCACTGCAACTGGTTCTCAGTGGGTACTGAAACTAATTATTTCCACCCCTCTCAATTATTCACCACCTTTACTGAAATCCAGAAAAGTGCAGTAGCTGGTCATTATCTAAAGAGAAAAAAAGGCTTTAACAACATCTACAGGTAAGCATGAATGCCTCCTGCTAGAGGAATCTCTTCCTAACTAGTTCTGATATTTCAGGTAAGTGGAATCACTTGTCTGATTAGCTGTGGCCTGGAATCTTTTTCTGCTGCTGAGTCCTGAGTAAGCAGTCACATGAAAAAGCCCTGAAGTTCTTAAATGAGAATCCCTAGGAAGCCTCATCTGATTGATTTACTTCACTTGGATGGGAGAGGTAAAACTCTCTGGTGTGACCTGGAGAAATCAGTGATGATCCACAATCCTGACCAGCTGAGCTGTTGCAATGGCCACATTCCAGCCTGGATGGCACAGGCAAAATTCCTTCTGCAGCACCCACCTGATACAGCCATCCCTGCTCAGGGGTTCCAGAACACAGTTTAACTGAGTTTAACTTACATGAGAAAGGAGTTTCTTTGTTTTACAGCACAAGTTCTTGAGATGAGATTGAAGCCAAAGCCCAGCTTGCTTTATGTGCATTTTTCCTGGGTATGCAGACTACAGTTTATAGTGATGAGAAATTTGAGATTAAAAGAACATGGAAAACACAGAAATTACTACAGCTTGTATTTTGCTTTTATGTTATATCCCAGCTTTTCAAATTAAAAACCAGTCAAACAAAAAAGCCCCAACCACTACAACAGTTCTTTGCTATTTTTTGTAGTTATTGGCAGTGGCAAAAGTATGAGATCACACTTTTAAAATTGTTTTCCCTCACCTGGAAGTAGATTGGCACCTTTGCCATTGAAGAGATCCTCTTCCTGTTAATAAAAAGGCAATTTCTTTGGGTAACAAAGCCGTGGACTTCTGGCAGTAAGCCAGGAAGCTTAAAGAGAAACCTTGAATTCTGCAAACATAATAGACAAGGGACTCAGCTTAAGAAAAGATTTCATCTATCAACTAACAAGAGGCTGGGGTCATGAAGTAGGGTATTCTTTATACTTGAGAGACCAAGCTAAAAGTCTTAAAAATGCAAGGAAATGCTGGCTGGAATGTTCTCCCTGTGTAACAGGCTGAGGCTTCCAGGAGGCTTATCATTCCTCCTGACAGTCTGACAGGACTGTGTAATACAGAAGTTTAGCAGTGTGGGCAGGTTAAATTATACTAGGCAGGAGAAATCATTTCAATGTGAATCGAAGCGTTTACTCTTGTCCACTTCCAGCTCCAGCTTGTTATTCTCTGCAGCCCACAGCTTCATGTTTTTAGCAGAAAAGCTTCATTTTGAAGTGGATGTTATACAGGGTGTGCTCTGGTTCTAGGACTTGCTGTTTACTCACAAAACATCCTTAACACGCCACTTAAGTGTGACTTGGTTCTTGCTCATCTAGTAATTTTCTATGTATACTTCTATGTATTATTCTATATATTATTCTATAATGTATTTAGCTGGTATGGCAAATATTGTGGTAAACAGATTATATATTGAGCAATATGGTTATGGGTGGTTTTGACTAAACCTTAGTGAATTTATGTAGAGAAAATAGTCTTATGAATAAGAATGAACTTCCAGAAAAACGTGCCATTCCCCTGTGAAAAAGGGCAGAGTAAAGAGCATTTTCAGCTTCAGTCCTTTATTCCTACTGGAAAAACACATAACACTGCTCAGCTCAGCCCCCTCAGCCTATTTCATGGAGTCACAGAGAGCACTCTGATTTTTCTCCCTGTCCAAAGCATCAGCTTTCCTGCTTCTCCAGAGTGATGCAATCCACCCCACAGCCCAGCCCGAATGACACCCAGCCATTGTCCCTAAACCACCTGTGTTTAAAGAAATACCTAAAGAAATACTGCTGGGCTCGTGTCCCCAGAGCACTGTGGCCATTTTGAGCTGTGAAGCACCAGCTGGAGCTAGAGGGTCTTTAAGGTCCCTTCCAAATCCAAACCATTCTGTTTTCCTCAGTGTCTGTAAAGTAGGGTGACCCCTATCCCCAAGGGAATTTTTTGTGTCATTAGCACTTTAGAATAAGTGGACACTAATTATTGGTAAGTTACAATAAAATTTATACTGAATTACAGGCAGCATCTGCATTAGTAGCCAATGAGTCCATTCTGATTAATGTTGCCACAGGAAGTAGCAGGGAGTGTGTAATGATTTCCTACAGCAGCTCACTGAAAGCTCTTTAGTCAGGTTTCCCATTAACAAAAACAAGCATTAAATTACTTAAGGACAATCATTAATTTAAATAAGTATTTTGTAACCGTACATATAAATCAGGCACAGAAAAGAAACACACAAAGTGCCCCAGTTGTCACAGCAGCTAAACCCCCAGGAATGCCAAGTGGTCAGCTCTCATTTTCTTGCCCCAGGACCCCAGAAATCACATTCTGGGCCAAGAATCGCAGATGCAGGTGTCCTGCTGTGGATTTTAAGGGGGTGAATCCTAAAAGGCACTGGTCCTACAGAGGCCTGGCAGACCTGTGGGCAGGGCAGGAGCCCCCTCCAGCCCAGCAGCCCTGGGAGATGCTCTGTGAGCAAACCTGGCAGGTCCCACAGTGCTCTGGGGAACGCTTGCTGGGATGAGAGCGAGCAGCATCAGAGGATCCTGAAGATCTCTGACACCAGGGACCATTTCTGGTCTTCAGAATTTCCCTGACACCCACACAACCTGTCCCCTTGGCACTCAGGGGCAGCGATGCACCAAGGCCCCCTGGTTCAAAAGCAAAACACAAATCACCATCACGAGCCACTAAACTAAGAAATAAACCAAAACCAGAAATAAAACAAAGCAAAACTCTGAATGCTGGGCATGGGGTCTGGGAGACCTGTGTTTCCTGACATGAATGATATATTTATTCATGGGGAGGAGGGTGGAACAAGATGATCTTTAATGTCCCTTCCAACTCAAACCATTCCCTATTCAAAGTTTTCATTTATTTGTATTTAATTCCCCCTTATTTTCACACAATATCATTAATTTTTAAATTATGAAGATAAATCAAAAGATTTAGGAGTAAGTATGTTTTCTCTCTGTCTGTCTGCACTGTGCCTAGGTCCACAGGAATCCAGTGTGGATGGGGTTTCTGAGGGCTGCTGCAAGACACAGCAGTACAAAAATAACAGAGCATTACTTGGATTTCAGGCTTCTGAATGCCTCCTGTCTTGAACCTTACGTTTACACTGAAATGGAGCCACAAAGGCAGACCATGCAAGGAGTAAGGTCAGAGCTGCTCTTGTTCTTGGACCAGGAAAGAGAAACAAAAGCTGCTTGGTGATCCTGCAGAGGTCTGATGGAGCTGCTTTTCCATTGCATTTCTGGTGACACACGGTAACGACCATCTTCCAGCATGTTTGTATTTTCTGGGAGTGCAACATGCTATACATTTCTGCCATATTCAAACAGCTGCCCATCCTTGTAGTGCCCCCTAACAGTGACCCCAGCCAGCAGCCCTCCTGCCCTGCTGTGGGCCCTGGCACCAGCAGCCAAGGGACCCTGGCAGCAGAACCAAGAGCAGGGGCTGCCCTGCACAGGGCTGGCAGCACTCCCACCTCTTCAGCTGCGGGCAGTGCAGGGGCTGGAAGGGCTTCACACAGGGCTCTCAGCTCCCACCAGCAGGTAAACTCAAAAGCAGGGTTCAGGGGTCGGAGGAGATGAACACCCCTCACTCTGTGCTGGACGCAGCTGCAGCCACGAGGCTGCCTGAACCAGAGACAGCACAGGAGGAAGGAGCACATCACAGGCTGCTGCACTGAGCTCCTGTCAATGCCTGAGGCAAACCCAGTTACTGGGAGTTTAAACGCTGGTGCAGGCCAGGAACAAAGCAGGGTACAGGACGAAAACTCATCATCTGTGAGGCTGGATGGTTCCCAGTGCTGCCCACCAGTGTGGGGCTGACCCTGGCCTGTCCCACACCCTGTCCCTCTGCTCTGAACTGCCTGACACCTCTCCTCATCTCCTCTCCTCATTGAGATTTTGCAAAACCAACCAACCAATCAAAAAAATCTCTAAGTGCATTAACAGGAATCCCCAGCAGTGTCCTGGCATCCCATGAAAATGCCATCAGAAACCAAGTTTTCTAAATGAGGTTACTTGTAAACATTTGGCACATACAGTCCAAAATTCACCTCTATCCTCCTTCCCAGTCTCTGGCTGAGAATTTGTGCTCAGTGGGCAGCTCAGAGCCAATAAAGCAGCCATCTACCAGCCCCTGAAACAAACTGTACCATCCATGTGTTGGCAGAAGTTCACAGTTTGAAAATGTTTCATGTCTTACCCGTTCCTAGAACAGCCCCTTTCTCTGAGATTATTATAGACTATCACTCATTCTTCAGTTTGTCTAGGATCTGCTAAATGTTTCTCTATAAATTCATCACTTGCACATTCACAGCCATGCATTAACTGCTCAGTTTTTCCCTGAAAGTAAGGAATTTGATATGATACATAAGTCACCATAAACTCCACAGGATTAAGTGAGTTATTGCATCTTACAGGACAACTGGTTCCTACAAATGATACCCTGGAAAATGACATTATCGCTCGGTGATTTGGTTCAATCTGATTGCTACAGTTAATGTAATAACGTAACTCAATTAGGATGCTTTTGTTATGAATGAACAAGCTTGTTTAATATTGTCTGCCTGTCCAGAGTCAGCTGAAATGGGATGCTGAGGCAGCCTGCAAAGCCCAGAAATTCAGTGGTGCATTTTCAGGAGAGAGATGAGCATGAATTAGAAAGCCCAGGCAATTTTTAAAGACACAAAGGTCTTCTTGGTATTTCCTACTAAAAGAAGATTACAAACCAGGCATCTTTGTAATGCCTGCAAGTGAATCCAGACTTTTCACAGAGGTCACAGAAAGGCTTGCAAGAGTCAGTGCACACAGGCTGACCCTCATTTCCAAAGCAAAGCACATCAGGTTCACCTTAAGTCAATTCTTCCACGCTCCCAGCTCCCCAGCAGCTCCCAGTGTGCAGACCAGCAGCCACATCACGGTGTGCCCACACTGGGAGCCTGGGAGAACCTGCCAGGTGTCAGATAGACTTGTTTTGAGCTTTTCCTGTTTTCCTGTGTAGTGCCCTTCTGAGATGCTTCCAGCACATTCATGGAGTTCCCTACCAACACCAGCCAGGGTCAGGCACTCTTGCACTGCCTGCACATCTGCTTTTCTGAAAGCTCCCACTCCCTGACTCTCAGAACATCTCTGCCTCCTCCACCCCTCCTTCCAACAAAGAGCCCCGGGCTCACCAGAGGGTGACAGAGCAGGCAGAGGCTTTGGGAGAAGGGGTTCCCTTTGCTGGCAATGCCACGAGGGAGGAGGGAGGGAGAGGTTTTGCAAACCTGCCCTGGATTAACAGGAAGATGAAAGCCCAGAATGGTCTTTACTCTGCTGGTACCTGCAGGCCCAACTCTAATTCAAACCATGTGTTCTTCTCTTCACTTCTGCCCTGTTTGGGGAATTTCTGGAATCCAAGAGACACGGTAGCTGTGTTATACCACTTCCAGGTCCACAATACCCTGCCTGAGCCACATGGAGAGAAGTATTTAGAGAACCAGCTCGGTCCTTGCTGGAATCCTTCTCAATTCATCGGTGCATGCATTTAATTTCCTGTCTCCTTGTTTTCAGCCTGTCCTTGGATATGTTTGTGAGAAACCTGAGACGATTACATGTGTTGTGGCCTCCAAGACTATTAAAACCATTAAATAACTGCCATAACTTTGTTCTATATATATATATTTTTTCTTCTCTTTCTAAAGAAACCTCCAAAGAAATGTCTCACCTTCTCAGTTCTCAATCCCAAAGCCTTTTTCTTTTCAAGGAAAAGTGAGAACAGACATTCAGGAATGGGGAGCACGCCTCATACATGATTATAAAACCTGATTTGTTATGAAAAACAGATGTTATTCAAAAGCATAAAGTGTATATGAATATTATGCTTGAATAACATATAGTCCTTAAAGAACACTTTGTATAATCTAGATATGCTTGGCCATGGCCAAACTCCAAGATCCACAGACTGGATTTCTGTCTGTCTCCACACACACAGATCATACGTGCCCACTCATCAGTACCAGTAACACACCTCCAAAGCTCAGATCTAAACAACAGCAGCTCCATGGGGGTGTGGTGATCACAAGAATTGGGCCAGAACCTTTCAGGATACAGATTTCCTTTCAGGATACAGATTTCCTTTCAGGACATCTCATCTTACTTTTGTGTGGAAAGTGTACAGACACTTGTGCAAAATAACAGACACAACTTCTCAATCTAAGAGATCTCAATTCAAACATTCTAAATTCACACATCTTCCCTGAGTTGAAATCACAACTTGCTGCGTGCAAGATCAGAAAACCACTCTGTGATTTCACTCACTCTGCGCCAGTGGCACCTGAAAGTGAAATCTTCCCTGGCATTCCCACGTACACCCTTCATGGAACCACTTTGATAAAAGTTTTGCTACATATAAAAAAGAAGATGTAACGCTATAAAGTGAACAAGCAAAAGTATCTATCATTTGGAATGTCTTTCTTACTGTGATCTAAGCTGCTGGGAAGGCTTTAGGAATTTGCATGTTATCCTTAGAGATGTCTGAAAGTGTCTTTTCTGCTTCTTGTACAGCACTGAGCACATCACTGGCTTTAATCTTTAATCTCTTCTTCTCTCCTCCCCTACCGAGAATCAAATCCTACAATCCAGGCACAGGTAAAACTCTTGGGCATAATAAAGTTTGGCTCTGAGTGTCTCAATTAGGATGGGAATATTTATTGCCAGGAATGTGTTATACCAAAAAAACCTGCAAATCAGTATCACACCCTGAAACTCGGCCCTAGATCACAGATACAGAACAGTTTGGGCTGGAAGGGACCTTAAAACTCATCCCATTCCACCCTCTGCCATGGGCAGGGACACCTTCCACTATCCCAGGGTGCTCCAAGCCCTGTCCAGCCTGGCCTTGGACACTTCAGAAAAAGTGGAGTGCACCTGGGATGGCAGGATTGAACAGGGAAAGGTGGGCACTCAGGGGCACTCTGGAGCTGGAATGGGATGATCTTTAAGGTCCCTTCCAACACAAACCATTCCATGACTCTGTGAGCCCAGGCAATCTTCCCCCGACAAGCCCAGGAGCTGCCCACCCCTGTCCCTCTTCTCATCTCACAGTGAATACAAATGCAATTAAACACTTCAAAAGAGAAAACAAAAAAGCTAAACAAACAAAACTGAGGTTTTTCCATTCTTCCTCCATCTGCTAATTCACAGAACAGAATGAGGAAAGAGAAGACCAACTTGGGAGGATTTCAAACACACACAATCCCTGCTTACCTTACAGAAACACGCTCTATAACTATGTACCTTTTGCCTGAAATTATTATAGATATTAGTGCTGCTGTGGGGAGGAGAGCTTGTGGGCAGCACAGACCTGTGTTGTAGATATTTATAAAACCACCAGGAGGCTGCAATAAAATTATCATGGGGTATATATTATGCTTTTTCAAGAAGCATTTAAAACCACTACTATGTTCAATTTAACCTCTCCCCCAAGTTTCCTCAGCACACATTTCTCTGTATAGCTATACCTCTAATTTGGAATGTCAATATACATAAACAGACACAATACAAATAATGTACATCTATATAAACAGATATGTTCAATGAAAGCAATGTCTATGATTTTCATAGTAGGCATGTGTATACATGGAAACACATGCTGCAAAATAATATACATGTAGATAAGCTATGGCTGGTGTTCTAAGGTCCTGTACGAGTACAGTAATTGCTTATATAAAAATAATAAAAAATTAAAATCCTGGGCATAAATGTGTGCTGCTACCGGTGTAAATATGACTCTGCACATATGCACAGAGCAGAAAAGCGAGTGCAACATGAGCATACACTCAAAACATCAGCATTTGCTGCATTTGCATATGCCATACTGATTATGCATCATGCTCTATGCCTGTTACACGTTTAACACGTCCCATTCCACAGCCCTGGATGCTTTTTGCTATCAGTTTGTATTTTCATACAATGGCTTTATTTTTATCCCCACAAGACAGCCTGCAAATGACACTTTCTAAGCCCTGATGGCCGAGCAGTGTCTCAAGACACTGATGTGACAGTGCTGGGGACCCTTGGAGGGGCATCTGTGCCAACCTGCCCTCCCCTGCTCCAGCTCTGCGTTGTTTACTCACTGCCAGGAGCTGGGCTCAAGCCCTGGGGAGAGCAAAACCTGTTTGGGCCGTTGACATTGAGTATCCTTGGTGCAGCAAGTCAGGACCTCAGAGGTATCCGTCACTGCGGCTGCCTGCAGGCAGGCTGGAGCCAAGGAACTTGCCTGAGCAGCTAGTAAAATTTTAATGCACTCTGTAGTGTGGTCATGTCATACTCAGTTATGGCAAATAATCCCAGATGCCTGCAGAGGTAAAATGGAGCTGTAATGTGCTTGCCTCCTAACCCGAGCTGACAGCAATGATGTACGACTACCATTAGCGGAAAATATCACTTCAACTAACCCATGATCCAGCTCCGCTAAGGGTCACATTATCCATGAGGAACAAATTACACTCCCAAAGTAAATACAAATTTTCTACACGAAATGGGTACAAAAAAAAGAAGGCAAGGGGAGCGGGGCGGGGGAGGGGGAGAGGGCAGGAGCACACGCTCGCTCTGCGGACGCGCTGCCGAGTGACAGCGGTGACAAAGGACGGGCCGAGCGCGGCGCAGCCGGCCCGGGAGCCCCGCGCCGCGTCCCGCACAGCGAACACGCTCGGCTCGGCTCGGCTCGGCTCGGCTCGGCTCGGCTTACTGCCGCTGTGACTGTGGGGGCCCTCTGTGTGGCACATCAAGTGAATAAAAAGGAGCCTTATCTTCCCTCCTAATGGGCCTTAAACAGTAAGAAATACTCCCGACTGCCGGAGCCTCGCCAGCAGAGACAGGCTGGGTGATCTTTCACCCCTGGGGCAAGCTCAAGGTGCTGCGTTTTCCAGAGTTAAAAAGGCAACACCTGTACAAATATGCGGCACAAATCGCCCTTGTGGGAAACATCCCAGCTTTGCAGAAATAGTTTTTGGAATAATACTGAGGAATGATTTCGCTAATCCTACCCTTAGCCAAAATAAATATATGCCAAACGGTAAGACAGCGGTATCCCACGACCTGTAGTAATTGATTAAAATTGGGTTCTCAGCCACTGTTTCCCCTCGTTTGCCGAACGCGGTGGTTGGTACCCACCATCCAAGGAGTTTTCAGCTCCCTCCTGAGCAATGCTTTGCCCTTGCTGGAGCACAGAGGGGCTGAATGGCCTGACAGCTTCTCAGCCTTTATGTGCCAGCCCAGCCTGTCCCCCAGAACCCAGAGAGATCTGATCTGGGGAGGGCAGGATCCCCCATCAGCCCCCCGGAGCTCCCACATGAAAGCCCATATTGCAGCCAGTCCCCCTTCAGGAACCTCAGGGCCTCCCAGTCCCTCAGGAACTCTTCTCCAGTGGTTCCTTGCTGTTCCCTAACTGGGAGAAACAGAAATGTCTCACACAACCTAAGACCACACACCAATTTCTTTCTTCTTCTTACTAGCCTGGAGATGACACACTTTACATTTTGAAGTTTTCCTCTAAAAACCACCCCCAATCTTCCAATACCTGCACCTATGGTTGAGAAGTGTGAAGAACGAGATGAAAAAAAACCCCAACTCGGATGGCAGGCCCTTCTTTCAACAGCTCAATAAGTGCTCAGAGTTCCCTTTATGACTAAAGTTTTTCAGACTAGGAAAACTGTAATTTATTATTTATACTCCAGCAGTGAATATACACCAAAGGGAAACCCTGGCAGAGTTTTAAATCGTCAGAAGAGTAGAGATGTTATGGTAGCACTGCTGGCTCCCAGCTGTCTCTCTGCCACAGCCCTGGCACCATCCAGGGGGATGTTTTCCCCTTGAAGTGCTACCCAAACTCTTCCTTCCCTCATTCCTCCCAGGGGTGAGGAAAAGATATCCCAAACCTAGTTTTGTTTCCAAGCACCCTACTAAAAAAATCCCAAACTGATGCAACTGCCCCCATGAGAGGGGACTGCACCTGTTTAAAAATGTAATTTATATTACATTTATATATAAGATAGCATAAAGCAATTTCACCACCATTCAATCCATTCATGATAACGCTTTTGCAGAATAGAGGGAACAGAGCCCTGTGCAAAGCAGCTGCCTCCTTTGACCTTCTATTTTCCAGCACAATTAGTGGTGGGGGTTGCTCTGGGTTTTTCCTGTTCCCCTGGAAAGGACAATTTGCTGTGTCCTGCACACGCTTTGGAGTGAAGAGGACACGGAGCAGCTCTGTCCCAGCTGAGCAGGATGCTCTGTGCT
Source organism: Promerops cafer (assembly GCA_013398275.1). Classification (NCBI taxonomy): domain Eukaryota; kingdom Metazoa; phylum Chordata; class Aves; order Passeriformes; family Nectariniidae; genus Promerops; species Promerops cafer. Next base: position 297,979 of record VZSE01010355.1, read on the forward strand.
TTCAGCAGAGACATTCCAGTCTGCACGGCTCCTGAAGTTCATGACCAACAAACTCTGCATTTATCCAGAGCTATGGACTGACATGGTTTTAGCAGGCCCTTCCCAAGCTCCTCTTGGGTTTATCAGAGCATTTATTACTACCTCAATCAGTCGAGTTTGCAAAGTTGGAAAGAACTACAAGCAAACACACACAAATATATAAACCCTTGTTTGTGTGGTTATTTAACCACCAAACACTAAAATGCAGCCTGTACAATAAACTGGGAGACACACATCTGCCAAAATGCTACTCCAAAGTCCACACACAAAATAATTGGCCAAAAGTGCTGCAGAAACATACAGAGGGTTCAGGTGTGAACGCTTTGGTGCAGATATGCACAAACAGCCATCCCTTTTAACCTGGCACAGCAGAGTAATTTGTTGTATTTCCCATGCCATTCTTTGGTTGGTACCTGATTTAAAGCAATCAGATGTATCAGCATTATCACTAAAAATAATCTGATTCAAGAAAGGTCCTTCTTCAGCTCTCTTAGTGCTTTTAATGGCACAGCACTTTTCAAGGAAGAAAATTTTCTTTCAAAGAGAAAAATAATGAAGCAACACAGTCCCACCAACACAGGCTCCTTGGCAAGCACAACACCCACTCATCCTAATCCCAGTCCCCTCCCCTCTGAACAGATGCCAACAAATTTAGGCACCGGTTTGGCCATGCTCTGTCCTCCCTCCCCATCCCACACCATGGGCACCAAAGCTGAGCCCAGTTCAGCAGGGACACCTGGGCTGCAGCCAGGACCAGCCAGGCACTGCTGGGCCCTGGGAGACCTCGTTCCAGTGGGATTCAAGAGCCTGCTAAACTGCTCTGGTACTCCTGAGGTAAACACAGGACTAAGGCAGCAATAGCCATGTTTTTTCAGGCTGCACATCCCATCAAAGTACAACTCCAGCCAGGAGCAGCCCTGCTCTGTGTACACTGCAAAGCAGATTCCCTGATCAATGAAGTATTTTCTTAAGAAGTGAAAAATCACTGAAGTGCCTCAGATCGAGCCTTTAATTTTAAAATTAAACAGAGTGGTGAGAGGAGATGGTAGAGATGAACAATAAACAGGATCTCATTTCTTACCTCATCCTTAGCACCTGACTTTCTTATCAGAGCTCTTTGTATGTCTTTTCCAAACAAGATTTCCTTTGATTTCCAGAAGACAAACTTTGTGTTTGCACTTATGTTTTTAATATTGTATTAATTACCGTGGGTATAATTTTAAAGATTGTATCAAGATATCAAAAGCTAATACAATTGCACTTAAATTTGTCAGCTGTGCAATAGCTTGTCCTAATTTTAGATTATCAGCTCTGGAGACCTGCTCAAAGAGGAAGACTGACAGACTTTTTAATGGAGAAAATCGGAGTTCCCCTGGGATCCATACTTTTTTCTGATTCAGGAAGAAATCCCAGTGGCATTTGCTGAAAGGATCCCAGGATGGGAAATGACATCTCTCTAAGAATTAGTGCTTCTCACTTTGATGCAAGTCTTCCAAATATACTCTCCCTCCCTAGACATGCCTGCACCTCTTCAGGCTTTTCAGCAACAGGAGGGTGAAATGGCTGCTTTGAGTGCTCCAGTCCAGTCCTGTGTGTCAAACTGAAGTGAAGGCGCATGAATCTATATAAATAGACAAATTATCCACCCAAAATATGTCATTTAAAATTGAGATGCTGACGCAGCCTTAGCTACAGCACCACTAAGCAGGGGCTGCATCATTGTTTCAATTAAATATCCTTGTTTCTTCTTCCCAAGAAACCTCTGGAGAAATGTCTCGTTTGAGGGCAGACACAGACAGAAAGTGACTCTGTCTGTCGGCTCCCAATTAGAGGCTGGGGAGGGCGGATTGGAGGCTCAGCCATCACCTAACAGAGATCAGGTATCAGCCGTGATTTACACAGCCAGAGAGGCACGGATCCAAGTCGGGGAAAAGGACCAGTCTGAGACACTGCCTTTCCCGTGCCACCCCTTGCCATCCCGCTGCTCCTTCCTTCATTCTGCTGCTCACAGTGGCCCATCCAGGCAAGCTTGAACCAGCTCATCCCTCAGCCCCTCCATCTGTCACATACCTTTCCTGATACTGATCTGCCATATTTCATTCAAAGGCTCTGGTCTGTCTTCCTGGATTCCAGGTTTTATTTATTCTAGCAGAAATATGTAGCTATATGCATTACTTCTACCTCTCGTGGATCTCCTACGGAGGATCAGTGGGGGTTTGCCCTCAAAAATCCTAAATGAAGCAAAATTGCTTCCTTTACGTTTTCTGAAGAGCAAGTACAGAATTGCTCTGCAGCAATTAACCTACATTCTGTACACAACAAGGTATCAAAGTCTGCAAGAGATAGTCCTAAAGAGAAGCAGATCTCCTCTTCCCAGAAACATTTCAGGCCAAGCTGTGTCTGGTGGGAGGGGCACAACTCCACAACCCTCAGAACACACCGAGCCAGGTCCAACCAAGAGCAATTTGTCAATTCACTGCTAGAACAGCTCCACAGCTGGAGGCCAATATCATCATGATATAAAGTATTTGGGTAAAGGATCTTCAAACCTCTAATCCTGCTGAGCACCCCCAGCTCTCCTGGTTATTAATGAAAACTGAGGATGTTGGGCACTACTGATGAAATGCTCCCTTGGACAGGATCCACCATCCTCTCTTCTCCCAGTGCAGTGTTCTCACAGGAACTTTTTGTCCTAAAAATGTTATTTTATTTAAAGCAGGAATTCAAAAATCTTCTGGGTCCTATTGAAAGAGATCTAAAAGATCCTGCCTGTGTGAAGAAAAGAAGTTTCTACTTGTCAGTTAAATAAAGGAATAACGCACAGCCTCCTTTATAGTGTGTACTTTACCTGTCATCCAACAGCCCATTATCACGTCACGGCAGAGTGCACTTTTCTACAGGTCACTTTGTTTAAAATGACATGGATAATGCACATGTCAGCGAGCTGACAGTCCCCACCGTCCTTCAGAGATAAAACCCAGCCACGAGCGCCTGTTCTTATCTGGGGTACATGCCTTGGTCTATCATCTAAGTCAGGCAGAACATGATTTCTCCAGAGAGCACTTTTTTCATTTCCTGATTTTAAGAAAATCAAATAAGCACCATTTGTCTTCATCTGAATATGCTTGACCTGCTCAAATGATGATGTCTCGCATTTTATAACAGGCTACATATGCTGAATTCAAATTAACAGCAGAACAAGGCCTTTAGATCTTTGCCTGGGCTGCCAGCACAGCCCGAATAAATATGCCAGGGTGAGCAGTCATCTCTCAGAACTGGGCCTGAGCTGTAGAGCTCAAAGATGGGTCTGGTTCTGACATCTGAAAAGCACTAAATTTTTAGGGATATTTGGGTCTGCTCTTAATCTCATTTCATTAAGGGGAAGAGAAAATACAGATCACAGAGATTAAATTTGCATCTGGATTTTAAGTCCTGCCCACACAAGTACTGGGATATTCAACATGAGGTACAGTCCTGAGTCTCTCTTGTATTGTGTTGTGGAAACCATCCTGAACCAGCATCTCCCCACCATCCCCAAAAGCTGCCTCTGCCTTTCTACACTGGAGTGCTGCAAGAGAAGAAAATCAGTGAAACAGGCAGAGGTTCAGCTCCATAAATGCTGCAGTGACAGGAAATTACACTTTTAGTTCTGGGTGCCATAAACATAGAAGCTGAAATTCAGTTTATCATCTTCCTCTGCATAAGGAACATCCTGAAAATGAATAATCACTTCACAGGATGGAATGTAATGGTAATGCATTAAAAATTCATACTGAAAAGTGCAGGTTAATATTCTGTGCAAAAACCCAACAAAACCTCCCCTTTCTGTTGTCACACTGATTAACTCCAGTGATTAGTTCCCTTATGCAAGGAAAATCATTGCATTTCAAAGTAAACAGCAGTTCTTTAACATAGTTAGCAAATTATTAGGAAACATGAGGAAAAAATCCTCTACTTGGGAAAAGAGCTGAAGGGCAAAGCTTTGGAAGTTATATACAGAATGGTTTGAAAATTTCCTTGGCTTCCTGTTACACAAACCCTGTAGAAAACTGATTAAATTCATGGAAGGTAATTTTTGTACTCATTGTTTCCCTCTGGATTTTACAGCATATTTGCACTTGGCTGTTGGATAAGCTGCACACCAGCATGGTCATCTCTCCTCTTCTTGGCCTGCCTTGGAGCTGGTTAACAGAACCACTCATGAAACTCTCACCAGTTCAACATTATTATAGCAACAATATTTTCTGACATTATTTTACCCTCCCCTGACTTCCATCCCCCAGTTTTTCCAGGGAAAGAGGAGGCTAAAGTGATTACATTATCAAAACACCCCTTACGGCTCAACATACAAATAAAAATCACAAAATCCAACCTGGAAATAAAGAAATGAGACCAGTTTTTCTGTGACGGTTATTTCAGTTTTTCCAAAGAAAGAAAGTTAGTCTATTCACAACATAAAATAATGGTTAAAAATATTCATCAGTATGGATACCAGTTCTTAATTACTGTTAGTCTTCTAAACAATAAGCAGAATCAGAGACCATTGCCTGACTATTTCAGCATTAATTTTTTCCCCTTTCCCACTTAGAAACCCAAAATCATGGAGAGAATGATCAGCAAGTTGTGTTACTTGACTTAATGTACAGTTTCCAAACGTTATTTCTAAAAAATAGATGTATCAACTGTAACACTTCAGTTGGAATTTTCAGGGCCTTGCCGGCAGAGAAGCACAACAGGCACTAACAGTGGTTAAATAACTGTTAAGAAGTGCAAATGTGAGGGTTACCAACAGACTCAGTTGCTGTTACAACTTCCAAGGGGAAGTGTAGCCATGGAAAGGGTTGGTAGTGAGACTGGTGTTCATAAACAACCCACACAGACCGTGGCATCAATATGCTTAAAGATGAATTGTGTGGCCTCCAAAATATTCATTAGAATTCTCTTTCCTTGGAGGTCTATTCCAAAATTAAATTAGAGACAGAAATTTTCTTTGTATAGAGAGGTTTTAGATTAGTCCAAGAAGAAACTTTGAATAAGTAACAGATTAAGTGGAATAAGGGAATCCAATAAATTAGTTTTGGTCCCATACTGATTTTCTTTCTTACCTTTTCTTCTTGATCACTGTCACTGTCACACTGAAACACAAAAAGAGAAAATGCACAGGTAAGAGAAACTTGCTACAGCAAAAAAAAAGATAAATATTTCTATGAACAAGATGGGTGATACATTCATAAATGTTGGGCGTCACACCTGGCACCTTTAGGAACAAGTGCAGTTACTGTATGGGAGGAGATTTCCCCCACTGCTGTTGCAGAGGATACATTTTTGTGTTTGAATGATGAAAAAACTGCCCTGCACACACCAAAAGCCATTTGCAAAGCCCCCTGTCAGTTCAGCTCAGGGGCACAGGAGCTGATGGTGCAGGGGCACGTTCAGACTCCACAACTGGATCAGGGAAGAAGAAAAACAGCCTTAGAGGGCTGGTGTGTTTTCTTTGGATGAGCAGTGTTCCTCGTGCTGGCTGCCAGTCCATCAGCTCCAGGGGCTCCATGGAGATGCTCAGGTCTGCCCAGCACAAGGAGGAGCATTTGCAAGGCTGCTCTTCTCCAGGAACACATGGAAAGGTCACCCTGTGCCTTTGTTTAACTAAAGAGTCCAGAGATCACAGGGGAGCAAGAATGTGCCACAGCCACTGATTCCCTGAGGTTCTCTGGGAGTGGCCCAGATACCACAATTTCACAAAATGCTGAATGGTAACTCTAGACAGCCTTGATATTTATCCAGTGCCATTGCTCAATTCTTAAATCAGTTTTACTATTGTAGGAATAGAGCAGGACTAGCTCACTCAATGTTTCTTAAAGACAAGCATCAGAACCCAAACCACATTTGCAGTTGCTAGGAGTACAAAAGCTGTGCTGGAAACAGGACTCTAAGAACCCTGGAACTCACAGGTTTGACCCGCCCACCAAATTCTGGGTACCTGCACCTCCCTCTGTGGGTTTGCTTTGTTTCTATCTCCAGCTGTAGGTTCTGGAGGATGAGTTGTCTGTATCACTCAAGACTGAACTCACACCTCTGCAGATCTCATGGCAAACATTTCCAAGGAAAACATCACCAAACAGGAGACCCAGGCTTTCCTACCCGAGCACCAGCTGACTGTCAGGTTCTTAGAGCACTCCGTTAAGCTCTTTATGTATTTATATCATGTTTATTGCATCTTTGAGTATTTTTGTAAGACAACCAAATTGCTTTGAAATGAGTTATATTTTGTGAATTCCAAAGGTTAACTATACAGTGGGGTGTGAACAGACAGAGCCAAATACTCCCACAAATACACATACTTGATTTGCACAAATCAACTCATCTTCTGTCTGTTGTTTAATTATAACTTTTCTGTTTCACTGGCTTCTCCCTTGTCTTCATCAGTACAGGGGGTGAAAAGGTGCCTTCCCTACACCACTGAGCTCTATACTAACAAATTAGAGCTAAGAACTATTTCTAGGTATTTTTAAACTAATTTTAAATGAAGGAAAGATTAGATAAAATTACAATCTCCTTGCAGCTGATTTCAAATCGAAAAGGAAGTGAAATTTATTTAATAACTGAAGTGATTTATATAGCACTAGTTGCACCTATTTAATACCAGAGTATTTACTCTGGTAACAAACAAATGAGAAGAAACACGAAGACAGGGGGCAATTTTAGCTTTAATTTTGAAAACCTCACACAATGTTCAAATTAATGAAGAGTCCACCTAACTGACAAAAGGAAAGCATGGCATTGATATAAAGTACTCCTACCTTACACCATAAATACAATGCATTTTGACTTCAACAGGACTGCCTGTATGAGATTTTGGTATGAAGGTGAGCAAGGCCCTACATTTACAAAAAAGCAAACTTGCCCATGGATTTTAATCCATGAAAATCATAGCACAGAATCAGAGAACCTCCTGATCTGGAAGGGACCCACAAGGATCATCCAGTCCAACTCCTGGCCCTGCACAGGACATCCCCAAGAATCACAGAGCATGTCACAAGCAGGAATGTCACGAAGAATTTTCCATTTACTATTTCTGCTTCACAGCTATTGGAAAAATTCAGCTTTTGGGCTCTGTCACCTTCTCCCCCGGATGGTCAGAGCCAGGATTTCTCTTACCATGAGCTCCCCAGGATCCATTACCACACCTCCTATGTGTTTCAAACCAGGAAGCAAAGGAGCAATTGCTCCATTTGTTTGTCTCTCTGCCCACCCTCCAGGCAAACTCCACATCTTGATCAGACTGAATCCAAAAGTGAAAATAAAGGGGGCAAAAGGCAGATGTCTAAGCAGGCAAGAGCAATTCCCTTTGAGCAGCAGGGTTCAGAGGGTTTCAAGGTGCCACCCTCTCCCAGTGCCAGGCACATGAGCAGGTGTCTGACCCAGCTCTGCTCAGAGCACTCTGCAGCCTCTCCTTTACCCCAGTTTTGGTCTGATTTAAAGAATCTCTCCTCTGCTGTCATTTTTACCCACTGATAAGCTTGGAAAAGCTCAGAGTTTTTGTGTTCCCTTCAGCGTGGAGCTACCTGGGGAGAAGAGAACTTGCCAGCACTGACATCTGAATTTGCCAACAGAACAGCTCCCCACACCCGAGTGAATCTGCAGTGTGGTGTCGGCGGGAGGCCATTTCCACCAAAGTGTTAAGCCTCCAAACCTCCTGCTCTCCCACAGTCCAGTTCTAATTTCAAGGTCCGCTTAATTCCACATCAAATAATTACTGCTGTACCCAGCAGCACCTTGTCTCCAGAGCTAAGCATATGGCGAAGCTCCGAGGCCTGGTGGTGTCCACGATGGAAGCAGCGCGGGTGCCAAGCCGATTAAAAATGCTCCTGCTCCCTTCCCAGTGTGCCCAGTGAGTGACAGCTCTGCGCCTCGGCCAGCCGGGGTGGCTGCCAGAACAGCCTCTGCTGCACGGGCCCACATGGCTCTGGGAGCAAACACTGCCACTCCTGCCTCTGAATTCCCTCACTGACCCGAGGACTTTGCTGGGAGCTCAGCAGGAAGGCACCATCCAATTTACAGCTCCAGCCTCCAGAGCCCTCCGTGCCAGCCTCTGGCAGAGACGGATGATGGTCAAACCCCTCCAGTTCATAAATTATGCAAAAGCAATAAATGCACTCAGCAAACGGATCCCAACGTTTGGCCAGCCTGGCTCTGGGGCAGCTCCTGCCCTCCCACAGAGGGGCTGGGCACCAGGGCAGAGCCCACTGTCCAGCAGGGCTGTCCTGGGCCAATGGCAGCGTTCTGTGGAGCAGCTGGATGGAAGAAAAAAAGGAGGGAGAGGATGAAAGGGCTCTGAGCACTGCTCTGGGGGTGTGTATCTGTGCAGCACCTATCTGTGTGTGTGTGTGTGCAGGACACACTGCACTGGCACGTTCTGCACACCCACCCATCAGACAGTTTGTGTGCAGGGGTAATGCCAAAAAGGGAGAAGAACGATGTTTGCTGCTCAGGCTGGAAACAGAACTGGAGCAACTGCACGTTGTCCCCATGCCTGAGGGTCAGCCCAGGCACTGCGGGCACTGCGCTCACACACAGCCACCCGTGCTCTGATGAGCTCATTTACATTTCTGCATGCAAGTTCTCCCCAGAGGTGCTAAAGCACAAGGTGTTTCCATCTCCTGCAGCCTTACTGCTACCCACAGCTGGAGAGCGCTTTTTGGAAACCGAAGCTGACAACTGTGAAGTTGATTATTCAGAATTACCGGTCAATTTGAAGGCTCAAGTCTGCACTGCTCGCTCAATTCCTCAATTCCTCCAGCATTTCCCTACCTCCCAGGGCCACAGGAAGAAGTAAAATGATTTAAGTGCTCTGTGGTTCTCAGAGCGCCAGACTGTTTTGGAATTGAAGCAGTGGAAATACTTTGTACTGGCCTTCTGCTTTGGGCTGCGTTTCAGTATTCCGTGCCTATTACAAAAAGCTCATTTTTAGGTGCTCTCCCATGTCTTTTGTCAGGAAACCATGGCTCTGTGCACAGGCTGCCTTGGAATATTCTGCAAATAAATGGGAATCCAAAATATCATTCAGAGATAGCATGACCTGATTTTTGGATAACTGCCACTAGCTTCACTGGAAGCTGGGAGTGATAATGTGACAAATCAGGACAAGGAGGCTGCAGACACATTTTACACCTGAACAAACAGAGGCTTCTTGCTCTGATTCTCAGGCTCAAGGCACTTACTGTCTCCACTCTGAACACAAGTTGTGACTGATTACAGCCACCCCAGGCCAGGCTTGAGATGAGCCCAGAGCCAAATTTGCCCTACTCAACCCCCTGGCCAGCCCTCAGCTTGTGCTGGGCACAGAAGTGAAGCCCAGATGGGCAGAACTGCTGAGCCCCCACAGCCCCCTGGATGGCCAAATTTTCACATGCACATGGTCCCGAATGCTGTGAGAGCTTCTCAGATCACAGCCTGACAGGCTCCTCCTTGGGAGGACTCTGCAAAATGGCTATTTTGTGCTTCTCAAAGTCTTGTACTGGCCAGATGGGACTCAACAGTTTTCCCAAAGGACCTATGGGACTACCAACAAAATTCAAAGCAAGTAAAGCTCACTCGAAATGATCTTCATTGATAAAAATCTTACAGGACATAAGGAAATGCTAAGGATGCTCCTAATTTCTATATAATTGGGGTAATAAGGAGACCAGACTGGCTGTGATTTGCATAAAGTGGCCAGAGTTATCACTGAAACTGTTCCAATCCCTGAAAAAACCATAGCCACCAGCCATCACATCACCTGACACACACACAAACACACATACACATGTGCCAAGTGTTCAAGCTTCCTTTTGCAGTATTTCTGCAACTCCCTGCTCCAGAAATGCTAATCACAGTAAGTGACCCAAAAACTTGCATTTTCATATGTGTGATGCAGTCCAAATTCAAATAATGATCCCTAAAATCAAGCCCAGGTGAGGAAGAAGACATACAAAGTCAAAAGATCTCTGTACCAACAAACTAGAAAGCTCTTCTGTCTGCCCCAGCCTGACCCTGGGCCTTGGCTGCAGCAGATGCATTCCCTGCAATATGGGGTGTGCACACACAGACCTGCAGTGGGAAGTGGAAAAAGAACTTTCCTATTCCCAGCCGAGGCATAATTGCTGCTGTGTTTTTTAGAAGAAAAGGGAAACTAAAGATCAGGCTAAAGATTAGCTGCACCTCCCCAGTCCTCTGTCCCAGGTGGAGAAAGTTAAAATGCACAGCACATCTCCCACAGCACCGGCGGAATGAGCCTGATCCCAAAGCCACGTTTCAAAAATCAGACTCCCTATGTGGTGACAGCTCTAATTTGAGCCCATTTTAATAACTTGAGAGAGCCTGGTCCAAATCAAGCTGAGTAAAGGTCTGTGCCACCTCGCCAGCTCATTCAGGCTGAAGCAACACCATGGATTTCTCTGTACTTTGCTGATTGAACACATTCTTGTGCAAAAAGTGGCAATCATTGAATATCTCATGTACAATGACATTGAGGAGGGCATTGTTCTCTATTCTGCTCAATGGACTTTGCTGGAACAGCTATTTCATATCTTGGAGCCATTTATCATTGCCACCAGAGGAGTCAGAGCTGCTGCAACGCCAGCGCTGCACAAAGTGATTCTACTCATCTGTCTGCTGAAAAGAAATCTGAAGAAAATGAGGGAAAACCCAGACCTCAGCCTGTTCACACTGACATTTACAATATTCTTGTCCATCTCTCCACCAATGACAAACTGGCAGCCCTGGAAAGGGCAAAGATGGTATTTTAGCTATACAATTAGACCTTTGCTTCCAAGAAAAAAGGAGAAAAAAACACCTCCTAGATGAAAGGAGGCACAGACAGGGAATAAATGGGCAATTTTCTAATTGATGAAATGGAGACCGGCAGAGTGACAAAGAAACTAAGAGCAAGAATTTCACTTTTTTCCTTCCTATCTGTGACTTTGCTGCAAGTAGCATTCAGCATGGAGCTCCTTGCCAAGGAATCTTATATATATAGCATCTCACAAATTGGTTAACATCACAGTCTGCTTAGCAATTCCTCACCATTATCCACTGCGATTCACTGTAAGGAATGGCTCTGAAACAGAGATGGTCTGAGAAGTTTAAGGTCTGCTTTCTTAAAAGCTAAAATTATGGATTATTCACCAAAAAGTCCCATTTTACACAAATTACCTAAGTCTGGACAAAAGATTGCAATGTTGACCTTTAATCTGAATTCCATTTTATCCAAACTACTTCACTTCAGATGAAATGTATCAGTCTTGGACATTTGAAGTTATCTTGGGCCCCTTACAAGAAAAATATTCAGACCTTAGAATGTTTTTCAGCTGCAATTCTTTTAAATTCCTCCCTCCCAGGACTTTCATCATTGTTTTATATTATAAAATGACACAATTAGTAGTTCCTTTTAGCTCTACCATCAACAAAACAATGGTTTGATAAGAAAGAATCACATGTTGAGTATTAAAATGAAAACTCTGGATTATATTGCTGTCCAGGATAAGGATGATCCACCTTACATTTCTCTAGGACATGGATATATCCTTGGCACCTGGTGGGAGGCCCAAATATTCCTGGTAGGCCACAGGGAACTTGTAAAGCCAAAAAGGGATTTTCCTCCAGAAAGACCCTGAAAGACAAGTGCTGTTCTGAGGTTTGGTTCTGCTGTGTTGCCCCCTGTACTTGCAGGGATATCCCCTGGAGGGGCAGGCGGGGAGCTGTGTGGTGGGGGAGGCACTGGGAGGCTGCTGGGGAGGCGACACAGGACCTGCTGGGGGCTGCCAGGGGCAGAACTGCCACCCCCTGTCCTGCCAGGCTGCCCTAGCTCCGTGTCACCCCAGGGACACGTGGAACCAGCCCTGGCAGAAGCTCATTTTCTTCTGTTCCTTGGAAAGGGAGCTGGGGCTGGAGGTTACTGCCCCTTCTGTGCCCCAGATCCCACTCCAGCAGCTTCCTCAATTGTGTGACCCCACACCTGCCCCAGCCCCATCCCCAGAGCAGGATGATGCTCCCACCAGGGCCAGGGGAGGATTAAATGTGATTTCCAGATGGAAAACTAACAAAGCCATGCATTCCTCAGCTCAGCACCCTCAGAAAGTGCCCACCACCAGTCAGGCACCCAAATCCCACCAGACCTGCTGGCAGCACGCACTGCCAGTCACACACACACACAGGAATCCTGATTTTAGGAAGTCAGTCTCTGTTGCAATTGAAGGGTGAAGTCTCTGCCTCAGCTCCTGAGGGCTCCATAAGGAAAAATGCCTCCATGCTCTCCCCTGGGACTCGGGATGCACAACTGCTGCCTCCTTACCTGCCTTGCTGGCTGCAGGCAACATGCAGCTGTCATGTTATTTTTAGCACCCTCTAAACTGATGGCAATTTGCAGTGTGTAATGTCATGTTTAGCATCCTCTCAACTGATGAGTACTTTTTCAGGGCTCAAAAAAATAAATAATAGTAAATAATAATAAAAATGTGCATTTGTACTGATGGACTAAGTCAATAGGAAATATTTAAACTAATCAGTGGTTAATGAAGTCAGTGCCTAATACTGCATTAGTGGGTGTTATCTGTATAAGAAAAGATTCTTATTTTTCAGAACTCCTGGTCTTAGCTCGTGAGTTCTGTTTGGAATTTGAGTCTTCCAGGTACTTACAGGCCAATGAAATAAAAACACCTTGATTGACAAGAAGCAAAGCATGTTACGGGTTAAAATAATACAAGAATCTATTTTTTACACTGTGTTGTGATCCATAAAAATCACCCTGAGCCTTTCCTCTTTCTTCTCTGCCTGTGAAGCCAATTGCTTTGATTGCAGTGATATGAGCTTACTGAAATGACTTGCCCTTGCTTGTGAAGCAAATGGAACATGCTAATAGAACTTATCGCATTACCGGATGCAAAAGTGCCATAGCTCATTACTTTAAGATAAAAGGATATCATTGCAGACGGGAAGCAGAATTGACTTTCTGAGGCCCGACTTGATGATGATTTAATCAACTGCTCTCTTTCACTTCTCATCTCTGCGCCTGTCGGTTTCCCAGGTGCTGTTAAATGAGACACTCAGAAAGTGAGCGGAGGGAAAGAAATTGCTGTCATTACTTTTCAAGAAAGGAGGTATGCAAATTTTCGACAGAAAGATTGCGTTCATAATGGGCCTGGTAAAATACAAGGATCATGCTTGACAGGTGAGGGCAAGTCATTTGTACGTCCTTAAAGTGAAGCAACCATCCTCATTTAGAAATTGTGCTCGATAAGAGAAGCTACAAATGAAACCCGTGCGATGGCTGAGAGCAGCCAGCAAATCTTTGAAGACTTTGCTGCTGCAGCTCTGCCTTCAGCAGGTGCCTGGCGTGCCTTCACACATGGCTCTTCCCAACTGCCAGATGGCCAAAGTTTGACCTCAGTATCTCACAGAGATTCCTCTTAAATGTTTTTTTCTTACTGTCAGCATCATATTCACAGTCTGGGGTCTGAGAGTCTCTTCCTTTCTTCACCGCTGCCAGAAATAGAAATTACAAAAACGAAAAAACCCCAACCAGCTAAGTGAGGGTTGAGTTAACTTTGAAACAGAATCAAGAGGTTGGAGGCAACAACTTGTTTTCCCCTGCATGCATGACAGATCTTGGATGGTCTGGAGCTTACACTTCATAGAGCCAAGTAAAAAGAATAACCCATGAAAAGGGTTGTGGCAGGAAGCAAAGAAGATGGAAAGATGCCTCTCCAGGGCCCAAAAGGAACCTGAGGTCCTGTGGGATTGCAGCAAGGAAGGAAAAGGTAAAGAGAGAGCAACTGGGTGCTCTATTGACCTGATGGAGAAGGTCCAATACTCCAAAACTGGAAGTTAAAAAAGCACAATAATTGAGATGATGAATTATGCACAGGCTAAAAACACTCTAAAGATCTCGGATGGCTATTGAGCTGTTTGGATCATTTTAAATGGGGAAATGAGAACTACCAAGCTTTTATTGGTGTCAATCAGGTTTTTCCATCAGAGATTGATAGTCAGCCACAGCAAACAGGTTCCTCGGGGACACTCTAAGCAATGGATACAGCAGTTTGTCATAAAATGTTGACATTTTGTCTCAGATAACAGCATAGGACTTAAATAGAATTAATGTCATGAATATTTAGAATTAAACAAGAAACAGCTGGGAAATACTGCCACAAAGGAAGCTGGGTACAACAGAAAATGATTTAAATAAGAACAGCCGCTATATTAATGCCAAGATAGGTGCATTTTAAGAATTTATATTTTTTTTTTCTCAAGAACACAGTTCATTTTTCCCATGCTTGTTTATGAAACAACTATCAGATATATTATTTGCCCTTTTCCCTGTGTGTCAGGTCCTTAACCCTCCATATCCACCTAACTGGGAGTGACCCAGCAATACCCTTTGGATCTGACTCACCTCTCACCAAAAATACTGCACTGTGGGTTGAAAAGCAAGATGATGGAGGAAAGATAGCCTTGGGCTAGGACTCAGGAGATCCACCTCTGTCACTGGCTATCAGGATCACCTCAGGCAAGTCACTTACTCCCTTCTGCTGTCAGCACTCTACTTCTCATCTCTTTGGGCTATTAAATGGTACATTCCCTAGGATTTGCTTACTTTCACTGTATGTGTTTATAAAATGTGCAGGATAATAAGGCATTTTTCTTAGAGAATGTTGGTCGTAGTAAATAGAAGAAATAAAAAAGAAGAAAAAAGCATTAAGACCTGGATCAGGCCCTAGACACACCATGCCTATTTTCAGTATAGATCTCATCTTCCACCAACTAAAGTGCATGACCTCTGGAAAATTATATCATTTCAACTGAAAATTATTTTTATTTTCACTTAGAGCAGCGCACACAGAGCAGCAGCAATCCAGCATCGACAGCACTGCTCAGGGGTTGCTCTCTTGTGCAGGCTGCAGCAACTCTGAGCACAACATGGCTACTGAAACCCACACAAAGAGAGATTCCATTGATTTCTAGGATAAAGTAGTTGTAGAAATCATATCTGAAACAAAACATAAATAATAAAAATCCATCTTTTCTATTCGTTCCCAAACAAAACCTCTTTAGCTTTTGAGTTCTGTCTTCACAGTAACCTAAATAAGTTAAATTGAATTGTATAAATAATAATGGTAATAATAATTCCCCAAACAACCCAAAACAATTGATCCTTAGGGATAAGACCTTAACAGCTGAGCTATAAACTTCTGAACATTGGATTTTAATGGATACTAAAAACCCCTTAACAAAGCCCTATAAATATAACCTGAAACAAAATGATTTGTGTTCTAAGCTGTTTGCAAACTCCCATAAATGTTCCTCATTGTCATAATGCCAGAAAAATAGCTCAACCTGTGTACTCAGCCTTGGAAACTGGCTTCTGTGCTGTGCTTTCATTCCCTTTTCCACTCTCTGCTTTATAATTCATCACTCGCACAGTTGTTATGTATTATTATTACTATTATTATTTATTGTTGCCTTTATCATTTCTGTTCAATTGATAAATTGTCTGTGCTAGACCTGAGGGAAGAGAAGGATTATTCTAAATGTAGAGCAAGTAAACATAAATTGTAAAGACAATGGCACACTTTGGCCTGCTTGGCTCAAATTTCCTTTTTGACATACATGGTTCTATAATTTGGAATCTGTGATCTCTTATTAGGAAATGAAAGCATTATTTCTTCCCCAGAATGCAGCAACTATAAGAATTGAATTTAAAACAGGAGCTGTATTTCTCATTTTAGAGGTAGGAATAATATCCCTGATTTATCAGTTGAACTCTGCCATTTTTTGTTCAAGGAGTGGCTGAGAATAAGAATATTTGTCTCTGCCTGGCTGAACAGAGCAGCTGTGGCTGCCCCTGGATCCCTGGCAGTGCCCAAGGCCAGGTTGGAGCAGCCTGGGACAGTGGAAGGTGTCCCTGCCATGGCAGGGGTGGCACTGGATGCACTTTGAGGTCCCTCCCAGCCCAGACTGTTCTGGGATTCTCTGATAGCTGGGGGATGTTGTCCAACAGAGCAGCCACCACTGGAGCCCCCCTTTTCCAACAAGCAGTGGTGGCAGTGATACCTTGGTGTGTCCCAGCAGCCCCACCCAGGAAGAGGGACTTCTCATTTCCTGCAGCTCTCCCTCCTTGAGGACCTCCTGCACTCAGCCCCAGAGCCCAGTGTGCCTCCTCTGGTCTGAGCAGAAGCTGCTGCTCCCGTGGTGGTTCTGTGGTTCTGCAGTGATCCCACACTGGGGCTCGCAGTGCTCTGGGACACGGCCACACGCAGCAGAGAGGTGGGACAGTCATGGAATATCCCAAACTTGAAGGGACCCACAGGGATCATCAATCCAGCTCCTGGCCCTGCACAGACACCCCAACAGCCCCACCCTGGGCATCCCTGGGAGCTCCTGGAGCTCTGGCAGCCTCGGGGCTGGGAGCATTCCCTGGGGAGCCTGGGCAGTGCCTGCACCCTCTTGGGGAAGAGCCTTTCCCAAAATCCAGCCTAATCCTCCCCTGACCCAGCTGTCCCTGGGCCCTGTCCCTGTCACAGGGAACAGAGATTGGAGCTGTTTCTCTGCTGCCCCTCAGGGGGAAGCTGCAGAGGCAGCTTCAGGTAAGACCCAAATATCTGCTTTAAGAGCCACCCTCCTGTACAAATACCCACTGTGGAATACCAGGTCCTCAGTTTACCACAAATATTCTCCTAGCATGGATAGAAGAAAAGTGTCTGGGGTTTGGTTGGGGTTTTTTTTCCCCACTGGTGCATCAACCTACCCCCAGACTAAGTGGTAAAAACTCCTATATCACAAATATTATCACAGGCTCCATGACTGTTATCAGCAGTGGCAAATTACTTGTCACAGCCAAGGCAAGGGATTGCTTTGAATAGCTGGCTTTTAGCTCAGTGCTCAAAAAGTTATCCCTGTCCAGGAGGGTCATAGAAAATGCTGGAATTTTGCCAGCAGCAGCTGTGCTGAAGCAGGGCTGTGGCCAATGCAGCATTACTGACACTGCCCATGTGCTCCTTTTGCAGCTGCAATGAGACTTCCCACTGTCAGGAATTCTCTTTTCCAAAGGTGAGCCCCACATCAGGGCCAGGGGACATCCTGAATGTCAAACACAGGACTTGCCACTAAACTCTCTGTCAAGAAAGAAGGGACACACCAAAGCAGGAGTGGATGCAAAACAACTCTCTCTGGGAATATGAGGATCCACAGGATGCCTGGAAGGAGCAGAAGCTTCATATCTTCAATCTTTGTGGTCACCACTACCCCACAGACAAAAATTTACACTGAATTTCTGGCTGGATGATCCCAGCAAAGCACCTGCACCTTGTGCAGAAAGGAATTTTAAACTACTCAACCTGTGCTCTGCAGTTTTGAGATGGATTAGGTAGAGCAAGGAAATTCATTGCTTTCTCCAGAGATATTCTCTGTGAATACAGAGCCTTGGAATTTCACAAGGGATGTTTTGGAGAGGTAGAGGCTCCCTCTATTTTATAGACTGTAGATACCAAAAGATTGGAAGTTCCATTCTCATCTCTTTTGAAAATTTAGTAATAGGGAGGCTCTGAGATTTCAAACATGTTCTCCCCACAAAACCTCTGTAGGCTTTATCTTCAGTCTAAAAAGCAAGTGAATAACAAGATGCAATGGGTAAAACCCAGATAAATTTAGACTGATGCATATTTTAAAAATGGGGAATAATTTATTATTCTTCACTTAAAACAGGCCAGATTTTCCCTAACTGAAAAAAAATTAATAAAAAATTAAAACCTTGCCTAAATGTTGTGCCCTCGTGCAGTCAGAGTTACTGCACTCCAGGCAATACAATTAATTAGTAAGATCATATGGCCTGTGCTAGACAGGAGGTCACAGCAGATCACACCCTCATTGCCTTAAATGATGTGAGTTTATAAATCCCTGAACATCCACATCCTTCCACTCCTACATCCACAGCCAGCTCGTTAATGCTTCGGATCTCCTACGATCCAGCAATTCAGGCCAGTTCCATTCAGTGACAACAGCTCTTTCCATGCTGGAACAATCCTGAAGGGCTGGGAGCGACCTCTGAGCTTCCTCTGGAGCTGGAAGGTTTTCCCATTTCCCAGGAAGAGTAGGTCCTGCCAGCTTTTACAGTGAATTTGGTGTTGGTGTTGCTGTGTATGTTGGGTTTTATTCATGTTCACAAGATTCATTTTTCTCATGCTGCAGGAATAGCACTTCTTCAAGACTCATTTCAGCTTTGCTATTAAGCTCAACTACCCCTTTTGAGTAATCAATAAAAAGTCTGCTACAAGAGGACACT
>VZSE01010355.1:318833-394520 GCA_013398275.1 Promerops cafer
TTTTTTTCCCCAAAATCAATACAGGGAAGCTCCCAGAGCCAGCAACTTGAACCAAAAGCAGAAAGAGCCAGGCTCTCAAATGTCACACCATGCAGGCTAAACAAAACCAGCAGCATCTACCACCTGCAAACCCGTCCTAAAATAAACAAACAAACCCAACGCCATCGATATTTAGAAATCTGGAAAGTTCTCCCTTAAATCTCTCTTTTATAAAATGCAAATAACACCCCTACACTGGATCTTGACAGAACAGGAACCTATTTCCATTGCTTACAGCAGCAGCAGAACTGGACTCGTGGGGTCGGGTTTGCGAGAGGAAAGGGTTTGATGCTTTGCAGAGCCACATTCCTGACCAGGCTGATTGTTCCCACAGCCACGGAGGGCCACGGTCGCCCTTGACTGAAAAGCCCTACAGCATCTCCCCAGACTGACCACGTCGGGCAGCCCCAGGAGCTCAGCACTGGAGCAGGAGGTGGGTGACCCCCAGCCTGGCAGTGTCCCTCGCGGGGCGGCCACAGCACGCGCAGGGCTCCGGCTGGGCTCCCACCTCCGCGGCAGCAGGGACAGAGCAGCAGGGACGTGAGCGGGGCATCAAGCACCCACAACCCTCGTGCCAGCTTCCAGCCCCCTGAAATCCCTGCAGCGCTCCCCTCAGCAGTGTGTGCAAGTGGATTTGGGGCTGTGCATTCCCCACACCTCGCCCACGGCCGCACACGGCTCGAGCACCTGCGGCGGCCGCTCGGAGTGGAGCCTGCTTTTACAGCCCCTCACAGGGGGCAGGCGTCGGTGGCTTCCTTTTCCTCGTGCAATTACATTCCCATCCAATGTAACGTTTTCATGACTGTCGTATAATGGAACTTAAAGCTGATCATTTTAGAGCCCTAGCAATAACGATAAGGGTTGGCAAATACCACAGAGGGAGGCTGTGGCGTCCTCTCATACAGCTGTAATGCACAGATTGAATCTGAAACAAAAAAAGCAAAGTTGTACATGTGTTCTAGCATAAAACTTAATATCCAAGTTATTAGGCTGGGAAAAAATAGAAATTAAAATCTGGCTGATATGTGTGAAGATAAACAGGGTCAATTAATTTATTTAAATTGGCTTAATAGACCATTTTTGTTCTTGTTTAACTCAAGAGCTTTAAATTTAAACTATCTAATCCTTTTTTAGCATTTTTAATATGAACACTACACCAAAAATATTATTATTGTACATAAATGAGACATAGTTTTCCTTCAGCCCATTTAATTTTATTTTTGCCTTTAAAGTAAGGGATAAGT
The DNA here is from genome assembly GCA_013398275.1 of Promerops cafer. Classification (NCBI taxonomy): domain Eukaryota; kingdom Metazoa; phylum Chordata; class Aves; order Passeriformes; family Nectariniidae; genus Promerops; species Promerops cafer. The sequence goes on from VZSE01010355.1 coordinate 320,117, forward strand.
ACATTTGTATTTGTGTTACGGCTCCAGTGCTCCCAAGCCCTTTTAAAGTGAGGCCACACAGGGCAACCACAAACACAGCAACAGCCCCAACAGCTCCAGCTTCAGACCCACTGCAGCACACAGCAGAGCTGGTTTTCCAGCTGCAGGAGCTGCCAGTTGCCATGAAAACACAGAAAAAGTCAGGGAATAATCCTTTCCCTGACAGGTCTTTAAGGTCTCGCAAATGTGGCTTGGGCCTCTCTAACAGTGCACTGCTCTTCATTATTTATGGTACAAAGAGCAGGGGGGCAAACCTGTAATTTGGGCAGTGACAGAACATCTCATTAAAATCACCAGAATAAGGAATAGTTGTTCTTTAGCTTTCAGTCACAAAATTTAAGGAATATTTTGATTATATTTCAGATCTGAAAGCATGCAGTCCATCTTCCCCCCTGTTCCCGAAGCCATCCCCTCTGTCTTTGTTACATTTGTGAAAATAAAACTCTTTTAATTCTGAGTATTTGGTGTTTCCCAAGAACAACTGTGATCATGCAAGGCCACTGCTCTCTGAGGTGTTGGGGAGAAAAATGGAAGGGCCAGGGTGTGCAAGGCTATTTTTTTTTTTGAGAACCAGGCATGTAACAACCTTTTCAGGCTTTATTTCTTCACTTTCTAAGTGAAATTACTATCCATGTTCCTATGTAAGCTCTCTCCAATTGAAATATCTAAATAAATGGGCAGATGACACTTTTAATCCTACTAAGGATTGCAATATTGAGCTGCAGCAGAATTTCCAGCCAAACATCCTGGCCTTACCCTGAGACCCCAGCCCTGGGTGTGCTGAGTGCCTGCTCAGGCACAGCACTCGTGGCCCTTCACTGTGATTTGTAACCTACAGGAATAAATGGGCAGGAATTGTGAGTGAGAGCCCTATAGCATTTAGGACCCTATTCAGCTGGAAAATTACACAGCCTCCTGAGGCACATGAGCCCTGAGAGGCCTCAGCAGCAGCAGATCCTTTCAGGAAAAAGGTCAGCCAAGCACCTGAGGAGGAGGAGGAAGGAATAAAGAAAACATTTACCAGCTCCAAAGCAGAAGCAGCAAAGAGCTCCTCTTTGTCCCCAGGTATTTGTCTGTCTCCCTTCTCCCACCCTACACTTGCCTTGGAAGGAGAAAGTGCTCCTAAAATATTTGAAGACTGAGAAGGATCTGTTCTCAAAGCATCACCACCTGGAGGAGATGACCTCTGTCCCTGGGCTGCAGAGAACCTGAGAGACTGCTGCTGATAAAACAAAGTCTTGAGTGTGCTTCTCCTTGAGACACCCAAAGGAGGGGCCTAAAGCCAGCCCTGGAATTCAGTACAAGCAAATGGAAAAGGAGGCAAAACACAAATAAAGGCAGCAGACAAGCATCTTATTTTTCACATGAAGAGCAAATTGTGCTTTTCTGAGGCCACCTAAAGCCACCTCCTGCAAGAGCCTCTGCTCTCACCCTCATCATTCAGGTCACACATAATACAGGTTGTGTTGCTAAACATAATACACTTATTTCTCTGACTGACCCTCATGCAGTCCTCTCAGTGGGTGTATTTGTTCTGGCTGCTTCTCTCAGGAACCACAAAGATATCCTGCTAAAAGGTAAATGACAGAATTTCCATGGGCATTATTTAAAAGTGGAAATGAAATCCCAGATTTGCACCCTCCAGTGTCATTGTTACAGAACCTCCACAGCTGCACAAAGTGGAGGAAATACATTGGAAATGCAGAAGCACTGAGTGGAAAGGGTGCTTTTAGTGAAGAGTACACTGAAAAATAAGCTGCTTCCCATCAGTGAGTACATTCTTTATCTTTAGCGTAACATTTACAAAGCTTGTTCAGGAAAAAAATGTGTTAAATCTTTCATCAGGCTACAGACACTTTATTTGGAGTCTTCACAGAAACCCAAAGTAGTGCCATAAGGTGCCTGGAATATTAGCCAAGATAAAACCTTCAGGGCCATGCACGCTACTGTTTTCAAATCTGTTCTTTCATCTGATGTGCCAGTCGAAATTACTTCTGCAACATGGTCAGAACCAACCTGGATGGATTCATAATGCCTGAAATTGCTATGGGCATATTTTTGTGAATCGCCTAGAGACAAACAGATAATTCTCTTTAGATTGTGTGAATTGCTAATTCTTATGCATGTCATGTGTTTGCCAAGTGGCATGTTTAGACAAGGAAATTGCAGAATATTCCTGATGTCACCAGAGCTCTAAGCTTAGAAAGCCACAGTGGGGTAGGACTTTGTCCTTTCGTGTATCTCACATATATATTACAAATAATTTTAACTCAGACAGTACTTGTTACCTTCCCTCAAGAGTACCTGTCTAAGAAGGGAGTGAAATGCCAAAGGGCAATTACCAACTATACCAGCGCAATGCAAGTACTTGTGTGGGTAAAGGAAGCAGAACCCAGCTTTTTATTTTTCTCTGCTTAGGCAATTGGAATAAACAGTGCAAGTGTCATCTTTTGAGTCAACATGTCAAGCTGAGTTTTGTGATATCTCATCTCTGTCTGTTGGCATCGTTACACCACACACAAAACCCTCGCAGAGCCTCCCTCGCTCGTGCTCCCCCCAAAAACACAGCTTGTGCCACCAGTCCCTGAATTTCCCTCTCTGTTCAACCTTCTCAAAATTTTTGAACTCATCGGCCAATTTCACCCACATTTGACAAGAGATTTCAAAGCTAATTAAGCTCATGTGAGTTTTCTGCAAAAGGCGGCCAGTTGGTGCAGAGCCCCGATGAGTCTGAAGGAAAGGCTGCAGCGTGTGATCACACCTCGCTCCCGCCCAGAAAACGCACACACAAGAGAAATGTTAGAACAGCTCCAAGAGAAAAAGCATCAATCAAAGGTTTCAATTAACTCTCTATGGGAAATCAAGCTTTGATAAGTTTTTTTCCTCCTATTTATTTTACTACATCTGACTCAGATTTGGAAGTGCCAGCTTTTAACTAATATAGAAATTAGCCTCATCCTTAAACCCAACAGGGACGTCTCTGTATAGCATTTATTATAAAGCATAATTGTAGCTTCAGGGCATCATTTCAGATGAAAATGTAAGATATACAATAAAAGAAAATTCCATTTGTACTATGGCCAGATTTTGCTTCTCAAGTGACTCTTTACATGTGGAGAAGTCGCTGAGCTGTGTGTCCAGCCAGCACAGAACTGACAGTCCCACGCTTATGGCTTAAGGCCATGAGATTATTAAAATCATGGATTTAATTCCTGGCCAAAACACTTTAGCAACTTTGGGTAAATCCCCTTTCCTCCCTTTCTGTGCTGGAGCCTTCATCTGTAAAACAAGACTTTGTTCCCTTCCCCTACACACCATCTTTCCTCTCTATTTGTGTTGAGCTCCCTTCTACACAAACGGGATGACGCCTGCTTTCCCTGAATGCCCATTAAACTGTTTTCTGACTCAAACAAATTCAAACACAAACATACTGAATCCATTTTTCTGAAGTATTTTAAGTGGATTTTTGTTTTGTTTCTTTTAGTCCTTGATCACTGGCCATGAAAAAATTCCAGTGGCTCCAGAAAGCTGGGTCTGCCCGTGAGAAGAATGCCAGTTTAACAAATCAGTAGCTTTGGAGTACTTAAGGAGGTGCTAGGAATAAACAGTTGCTTTTCTTTATTGGGAGGGAAACATGATTAATATAATTGTTTTAGCATGTCCTGTGTATGCAGCTTGGCTGTGTTTTACAAGGAGGAATAACAAATTAGCAGTCATCCACGAGTCACTTTAAATCCCCTTTAGATTTCATCACTCTTTAAAATGGGGTTTCTCAAGGCAAACAGGAAAGAATTTTATTTTCAAAGGGAAGAGAAAACAGTGTTGCTAAAACACTTCTGCTCTCTATCCCTGCGGGATGCAAAAATAATCCATGACTGTGACTTCCATGAATTCAGTTAACTGCGGCTAAATTGCATCACAGAGCCTGTCTTTAACAGATCTGCAATGGTTAATGAACATGGTGGGGAGACCAGATATTTCTTCAAAACAACTCATCAAGTAAGCTGCCTCCACTTAACAGATGTAAAGGCAGGGCCCAAAGTGGGAGCTGGCAGAAACAGATGGTGCCTAAGGGCAGCTTTCTGTTCCAGTGCTCTTGGGGGCCAGGTTAGGCAGGACGGGAGGGCTGGAGAGGTGGGGGCTGTGTTTTTCAGCAGCAGGTAAAATCCATTTGTCACACCAGCTCCAAGTGGGCTTTCAGCACAAAAGTTTAATATCTGAAACCAATGAGGCATTCTGCTCTCCGACTGCAGCAAGGCAGGAAAAGCTCTCAGAGCAGTATGGAGCCCCAGCCTTTTCCAGCAGGGAGAGATGTCAAACTCCTCATTCTGCGAGATTTGCCTTTTCTCTTCCTTTTCCAAATAAAAAATGGATATGCATAGGGAAGTGTTTTACCTTATGATACCTTCAGGGAAATAACACAGAGTGGTGAGGGTAAGTGTGTTTTCTCTCTCTGTTCTCCACAGCATAACATCAGTAACCTCATAAAGCAGCCCCTGCTTTCTCCTTCCCTGAAATACAGACACACACTGCGGCAACAGCAATAAATTTCCATCACCTCCAACTTCCAGCATTGCCAAGGTATGTGCCACAGAGAGCATTTTTATGAGCCGGTCTTTGACTGCCAGGATTTTGCCTTCATAAAGAAGAGATTTTAGTCCATTCTGTCTATTTATTTTGTGTAGAGGAATCAAGGTCAATAAACCATGGAGAAATTCACTCTACCTTATTCCATTTCAGACTTTTGTCATCCACGCTTTATCGAGTATCTGAATGAATTTTTAATATCATGCCACAAAATGCTTTGGTCTTCTATCATACACTGGGACTCTATAAATCTGATCACACTTGGGAGTTCTCAAATATACTCAGCACTGAAGAAACAGCTTTAAAGTTTAGTCATTCTGATGAAATGTAAGAGCTTATATCAGTGACAGGTTGACAGAAAAAGCTGTTTTCCTTTCCATTTCACAGACTTCCACGTATGAACGCCATGAAACATGTCAGGACTTTCTCTGAGTCTATGAAGACAGAGATGGCATCTGCTCCCAGTGGGGAGCCCTTCTAACCAGTAATACTGTAAAATTTCATGATTCTGAAATCTGATCGACAGCCAAAGGAAGGGCAGGGAGGAGGTGTTTACTGTATTTTATAGGAGAGCATCAATTGCTTGTCTTGGCACATGATGTATATTTTTATGGCATGCAATGCCACTTTCAACGTATTTTTTAAAATTAAAATGTATTCATGTTGGCTGAACAGGTTTATAATTTCCACTTGCTGGAAAAAAATACACGTTTTTAAAAACTAAGTATTAACCCTACTCACTCATCACTGCAGTTTTAGGCAGGTGGGCAACAGAGCCTTAAGCAAACCCATAGAGATCTACTCTCAGCAGCCCAGCACAGAAGCACATTAACTCCTTCCAGCCCCACTGATCCCCCTTTCCAGTGACAGCAGAGAGGAAATGGATCCAGTGACTCTACAGCCAACTAAAAATTACCTCATAATAACATGGCCAAATTGAGATCTCATTAAGAGACTGCTTTAGAGTTTCACATTTGCTTTTAACAATCATGCATCTCTACGGCCCCGACAGATTTATGCAGCAACACCCCTACAGACTTCAGCAGCTCCTGGAACCCATGCACAGGTGCTTTCCCCAAACCCCAGTCCCAGCTCCAGGCACTGATTCCACTGAAGCATCTCTGCAGGTATGGGCTGGTGTTTGCTCAGCCAAGGAACACAAGGAACTGTTCCTTCTCCCAGCACCAGTTTTCAACCTGTGGTTTCTCCAGCCCTGAAATCCCACACGCGTCCTCCAAGAGAGCTCTACATAATAAGGAAGAACAGCAAACAACCAGGGGCTACCTTTAAATGACTAGGTGCCTTTGCACCTTCAAAATAAATTTAAGGTATGCACAGTTCAAAAAAAACCTTGCAAACCACCCCAGGGCTTGCAAACATACCGACGCCACAACTCTTGACTGTCCACATGGTGATACAAACTCTTCCTCACAAAAAAAGCAAGAGGACAAACCCAAGGCTCTTGTAATTTTACTGACTGTAACAAGATTAAATAGCAAATGAAAGGATGGCAGGGACTGGGCACATTTATAGAAGGTAGACACCAAATCTGAATTATTAACAAATGAAAGACTGCAGCAAGCACTGTGTAGATATGGATTTGAAGGAATGATTTATCTGTGTACACAGAGCTAGGGCTTTTCTTGGTTTTAGTTTAAAGAAGATCATGGAAGTACCCAGGAAGAGTAATTTCAGAGAATTTTCAGAGTCTGATCTATCTCTTACTTGCCTGAAATCACTGTACCAAAAAGAGGGAAGAGAGAATTAAATGCTCACACTAATTACTGTTTTACTTTGTCATGCCAAGGTAGGTGTTGGTGACACAAACTATTAAGGTATAAAGAATTCAGAGTAGTTGGAAATTCAGCCATGGTCCATCAAGCCACAGCTAACTAAGGCTACTTGAATCTGGAACTCCTGAGGTTAGGAAAAGTGGGACCTCCAGGTATATACTAGGTATATAAAATAATGTTCAATACATTATTTAAGAACATTGACATCTGACTTGGGGTAGTGTTTGGTCCCTGCACTTCCTCCCTCCCCACAGCTCTGAGGTAGGTGTGGGTGTGGAGGCACTGTGAGTGCTGGGGTTCTGATTCAGATAATACCATGGATAGCTGGAACAGATGGCATTCCCCATACTGCTGCTTCCCAGACAAAGCCTTTCCAGCCAACTGCCACTCTCCTCCCTCCTGCTTTTCTTGACTAAGGATATGTCAAGGTGGAATAAAGCAAAGTTCAGGCCTTTCCATACCAGCAAACACCAACGGAGCAGTACAGTGCCAAAAAGAGGAATCACTGCATATAGGAAGGGTGCAGCAGAACTAAAGCTAATTAAACATGTAAAGGAAGAGGGGCCCACCCAGAAGCTCAGGTGACTTTGTTATGCAAACAGAAAAGATAAAGATGTGCTTTTATCACCATTCTTCCTCCTCCTCACTGGGAAGGAAGGAGGCTGGCTGCACTCCTGTGTGTGTGCAGACACAACTCTGACTGTCTCAGGTGACTTCAGAGGGGAGGAGAGGATTGTGAGAACAGCTTCCACTTAGAGGATGCACCTACTGATCAGTCGAAAGGCTATTGATTCCTGGCTGCCAGAAACCAGCTTGTTCCAATGTGCATCGAGTACATGCTCTGCCTTGCTGGAAACTTCAATAGCATGGGCCTTATTCCTGTGATAATTATGACAATTTTAGATTGACATAATTGTGAAAATTGTGAAGTTGTTCTGCATTCACACTGCTACTTGTAGTACTGCAATGAGAACATCTTTATTTTAGCAGTTAAAGAAGGTCATGTTAGCACAAGTTCAGCTTCAAAGGACTTCCAAGTTATTGTGGACTACAGCCTCCCAGGAAGCACAAAAACCATCTAATCTACACCTTCAATCTTATAAAACTAAGCTAGAAATTTCAGGATGACAAAGTGCAGCATTTTAGAGGTGGAATTTAAAAGAAGAACGATATGAGGCTTTTTTTTATTAGTCTGATTGGCATTCTGAAGTAATTTATTGTAGGGCTGGTATATATTTTGAGAGAGAGATCCAGGGGAAATGTGATTTTTAAAACTGTTCCATCCCTCCCTGCTTAAATGCTTCTAGCACCCCAAAATCTCAGAGTTGTGTACTCTTCCAAATGCAGAGCTGTATCAGTTTATACCCCTGCACTCTGGTATTATTGTTCCTCATTAACACAAGCTGAATGTATGTTTTTAGCATCAGAGCTTTTGCAAACTATTTGAGTTATTTTACATGTAACTGACTGGTACTTTTAGAATAATTCCTTTTTATCCTGGGCCAAATAAAGACTGTAGTATATACCATATTGTATGGTGCAAAACGCTATAGCCAGAACAGGAAAATAGTCTGAGTAGTTATTATCAGTTTGCTTTTTAAGTATGTTATTTACAATACGCAACAGATGTTCTCCGAATGTTAATGGAAAAATACAGGCCTTGTATTTATTTCGTTTCTGACAGACTAAAAAGTGCAACTAATAATAATAATAATAATAGTAATAATAATAATGATAATAATCTTGGAAAACCCAAAGATTACTTCACAATTTGGAAAATGCCGTGTTGAGTCATTAGTCTTATTATCTGGTATTTTCATAACTCACTAGATAAACACTGTAAACTCTGATTTCCTGGTAATGAGCCTTTATATGTGCAAGAGCAGGCCTCCAAGAAATCTCAATTAAGCCTAAGGAAGAGTGTTTTGGAATGACCCAGCCCCACATGCTGCAGCCATGTGTGAGCGCCTGCGCCCACGCTGGGTTCTCCCTCCCTGCCCATGGACAGGCTCAGGACTGACCCCTCCCAGCCCTATTTCCCCCCTGCTAACTCTGTTTGCTTAACTCTGCTTCCAGCCTGGGCTCTGGGAGCCTGAGGGGTTCACGTTCTCCTCGTGTGAGGGTCTGTAGAACAAATCTGCTCTCTTTTACTCCATCTATAAAAGATTAAGGGAGTCCATCTGCTGAGAAAATGGGACAACTTCTGCCACCCCTGCTCACCAGGATCAAGGGCTCTAAGTTCATTCCTGATGTTTGCCACCAGAGTTATAAACTGCCCCCATGTGCAGCACAAGTGATTCCTTTGGCAGATAAAATTGAACAGTTACTACACCTCAGAACTGTTGTGTGATCTTACTCGGAGAAAATCAGGGACAGAGCCATACCTGCAGCAGACACATTCTGGAGGGTTTTCCACTCTTTCTCTGGGTGTAAAAGCTATGGATACCACTAGCTTTTCCCTGTCAATACTACTTTAGCTGATTTTCTTGTATAAATAGTATTACACCACACTGACAACTGGTAGGTGCTACACAGGAGCATAAGTGGATAAAAAGCTTGATTACCATGGTCTTGTGCCTTGTGTAGTCACTCAGGCAGCCTACAAGGCCTCTGTGAATACTATTAACCTGAAAAAGTGATTTTTTCACCAGTCCTTCAGGGATAAAGTGCAACATGGTGCCTTTGTTATCCTCTATCTGTGTGGCACAAATTACACAACGTAGGTGAGTAATTCCATTTTCATTTTATGCCTGCTTTTGTGTAAAAACAAATTTTATGCAAACAGGCTCTCAGCCCACCCAGCTCTAGTAACTATCAAACCCTTTGTTGCTTTTCATTTACATGTGATAGAGACCTAAAACCATCCAGTTATGAGAAATTCTGTGCAAATCAGTAACTCTAGTACAGGAAAGGGAGCTAAAGCTCAGCCTAGGAGTCAGCTGGCCAAGGGGCCAACAGCAAAACCAAGGCTATGGAGAGTGCTCAGCCAGAGGAGGGAAGCACAAAGGAGCCACAAGAACGTGATGTGTGCATGGGCAGGGGAAGGGACATGGCTGTGTGACACAGGACATGGTCAGAACTCATTGTTCAGCATGGAGAAGCCTTCCAGCTCCTAAAGAAGCCTACAGGAAAGATGGAGAGACTTTTTACAAGGGCCTGAGTGAGAGGACCGGGGGCAATGGCTTCCTGCTGCCAGAGAGTGGGTTTAGGTCAGAGTTAAGAAAGAAATTCTTCCCTGTGAGGGTGGTGAGGCCCTGGCACAAGTTGCCCAGAGAAGCTGTGGCTGCCCCATCCCTGCGAGTGTCCAAGGCTGGGCTGAATGGGGCTTGGAGCATCCTGGGATAGTGGAAGGTGCCCCTGGCTCATGGCACGAGGTGGAAAAGGATGACCTTGCAGGTCTCTTCCAACAGAAACTGTTCTGTTATCCCATGGTTCTCCATGCTCGTGGCACAGTTATTTTAGCAATGTGAGGAACATGAGGTGCAATGTGGTTGTACAGAACTGTGATGCCATTTCAAAATAAAAAACTAACCTTCTCTGCCCAAAGAAACCCAGCTTAGGACAATACAGCAAAGGAAAAAAATCTTGATTCTTTCACAATTCTCTTCCCATCTCAGCGCCGCGGTTGGGAAAATAACATCCATCGCTATTGTACATGACATGTAGAGAAAAAAATGTAACAGCCACATCTGGTATCATTAATACTTTAGCAGACTTCCTATTTTTAAATTAGTACCATTCTGCAAGCAAAATGACAGCTCCTCACAGCACCTGTGAATCTGCCCAGCACAGACACAACCCCCGGCAGTCACCGCTGCAGCTGCAGACGGGGCTGACAGCATTGCAGAGCACTCGCACCAGCACAGCCTGCTTCTGGTGAGGCCCTGAAATGCCAGGCTGGCATTTTCCAGGAGTTTTTACAGGTGAAAAGCGAGCTAATAAACTGCTCAGCACCGAGTGCTGCCAAAGGGGATGGGAGCACATGGGGGGAGACACCTGCGGCTCTGCAGAATGGACCAGGTGCGCCCGTAACATTTCCTCAGCGCTGCCAACGGGACGCAGGCAACAGGAAACCAGCTGGATTTATAGGTCAGCTTAATCAAGCTTCTGCTGAGCCCTTCCAGCTCCTGTCTGTGGAGCCTCAGCACAGTGCAGGGCTGTTTGCTACCACAGCTCCCACTCAGAGCCCCGGGCAGGGGGAAGTGCCCCCTTCGCACAGCGTGAACTCAGCCTGACTTTCTGTATTTCTTCTCGGGGCTGAGCACCTGGAAAACGTGCCAAGAGCAGAACGAATCACAGAGTGTGCCCTGGCTGTGCTCAGGCAGGAAGGGAGCAGAGCCAGCCCCGACCCTGGCGCAGTGTGGCTGTTGGCTCCCAAGGCCATTGCTCACAAAATCAATCGCTCCTGCAACACGAACGAGCTGTGGTACAGACTTCAGGAAATATCAGTCTCCTGAGGTAACCACAAGCTTAAAATTAGGCTCTAAGATGACAAAAAATTCTATCTGCCTGTGCCCTGACGTGTCTCATCCATCTCAGGGAGTTACCAAGGCTTCATCTACTCTGCTTACTTACGTCAATGAAATCAAGCAGGCTCCTGAAGCGACCACAGGAAGTTCTCCACATGTAGCTGAGGCATCTGGAGCTTTTCCCATTATTTAATTCTCGCTTGGTTGCTAATTCAAATCACCACAACAGAAAGCAGAGACATTTCTCAATCTTTCCTCAGGAGGGATTTACCCATGTAAATCCCATCGTGGAATAATGCCTCTGGACAAATTAAAAGATAAAACTTTCCAGTCTCATTGAGCACTTGACATTTCTCAGGTCCTCTATCTCCCTGCCCGTCTGGAGCACCTACAACACTACAAAATGAACCATCCAACAGTCACTGTGGTTTGCATTGTGTGGTGTACATAAAAGCACTGCCCAAACTCACTTCTGCTGTGAGCTGCTACCTGCAATACATCTGTAGATAACAAAATCAATGTACTGAGGAAGTCTTAGAAAGGCTCTGCTGAGAATTAATCTTTAAACCTACTGATGAATAGATGGAACACAAGGGTTCCAGTGGTCACCAAACGATAGGTTTCAGAAGAAAAAAACCCACCTAAACCCACAGGGGTCAGATTTTAATCTCTGAAATGAAGAAATGGATCCTTGGATAGAAAAATCCACCATTCACAGTTCCTACCTCTTGTAAGACTTTTGCACATCTGGACTTCTCCAGCCCTACCCTGACTGCTGTTGTTTTGCCCAGACTTAAGTCACTCTTGTTCAGCTGTGCAAAGCCTGAGTGTTTGTGTATCCTAGTGAGCTTCCAGATGCTTCTTTTTTATTTTTCCCCAGTTTCTCTTCATTGTAAAGTACCGTATTAGCTCTCACTTACACACCCAATTAATTACAGTCAGAATGGAGGATACAGAGCATCTACCAGACCCTGAGCAGGTTCTTAAGCTTTGTAACCTTTTTAAATATGGAGATTTCCAAAGGAAAAGAGGTCTGTTTGCACGATGCTTTGTAAAACATGGCATGTATTACCCCTGTTCATCATTCTTCCTTACTCCATTTTCATTTACTGGTTTGTGTATGGAGTTGGATAACGAAGTGCAAATCCCACTATGGACTGTGATCAGGCTCTCATGAAACTGCTACTTAGCTGAGCTTTTAAAAATGAAACAAAGCAATCCCAAAGCCACAATGATTGTATTTAGCAGGGAAAAATATCCTATCTATACCTCAGCTGAAACCAAACCACCAGCACCATAAGCACATTGCTGACCAAGGGGAAACCTTTTGAACATGATAATTATGGAACTCTCCTTTCTGGTACTAGACTTAGCACATCTGGACCCCAGTGCTTCGTGCAGAAGGCTATACACAGCTCACAGCTAGCAGACAGACCACAGAAAGTTCTAACTAACAAGTAGATAAAATAACTAAAAATCCACAACCTTGTGTTTGCAGAGGAGCCTCGAAAATCTGGGGTGTTCATGGCTATCTGAGATTTGCCTTGTGAAGAGGTAAAAAACCCGTCGGGTCGGAAGGCAAAGCATCATTAAGGTTAGCCTCCACGGAGAATCCCACAGAGGAAGCCCATTCTCTCTGGACAGCAAGACACTTCCCTGATTTCCCAGGGACCAGTTATTGGGTCAAAATAATCTATTAAGGCTGAGCAGTGCGCTCGCAGGCTGCAGTCCCCCCGCTCGGGTTCCCGTGGCGCGCGCTGGCACCGCGGGCCCGTGTGATGTATTTTTGCTGTCAGTGCTGAAATAACACTAAATGCGTCTGAGCGGGCCCCACCTGCCGAGCAATATGTTCCCAATCCCTCAGGCAGAGCCGTGTGCTGCTCGGCGAGGAAAAACTTCCTCCCACCCGGCACATGGCAGGGCAGGGAGAGACACTCACACGCCCAGGGAGGGATGGGGGTGGGATGTGACACCAGCACCCCCGCCTCGCTTGCTGTGACAAGAAACTGCCTCCATCTTGTGTATTCAAACAAAAAAAAAAAGGAAAAAAAAAATAAATAAAAGGAGAAAAAGGCAGAAGAAAAGGGGGAAGAGGAAGAAGGGAAAGAATCCCAGCCTGTTAATCACATACATCATTACCGCAATTGGCTGAGAAGTTGGCTCGTTGACGATTGATTCATGAGCTCCTGGTGCAAGCCAAGAAAAGAGAAAAAGATGGAAATCTCCTTATTTATTTATCTGTAATACAGCAGGAGGCTCTCCTGAATGCTGGTGATCCCACAGCCCAGGCTGACCCTCGGGATGCTGCTCTCTGCCTGCCACAGGAGCTCACATGGCAGCGCTGAGCCCTTCCCAAACTGATCAACACCATCACCCCGTAGCCCCTGTGGGTTTCTCATCACAGACAGGAATTAGCAGGGCGAGGAACCAGGACACAGCCTCTTCCGAGGAGGGGAGGTCTCCAGTTTGTGGTGGTGCCTCTGCAAGCAGCAGCAGGTGAATGCAGATGAGTCTCCTGCTCATCCATGCGGCATCGCTGCTGCGCCGGCGGCCTGTGCCGTGGTACCTCAGAGAAGCAAAGCACTTCCCAACCCTCAGCACACACAACAAATGGAAAAGGATGAGCTCCATCCCATCTGGTGAGCCAGCTCTCTGCAGGTCACATTAAACAGCATAATTAATAGTTTTAGACTAAATACGTGCAGCCCTCCTGTTCCACCACAAATAATGCTTTCAAAGAGCAGCAGAATTTGGGGGTTTTTTAACTGCTCCATGGCTACAAAGACATACTCTTAGTGTAAAATTACTTTTTCCTCTCACACCAATTTTAGTCGGAAAGAAAGAGCTTCACTGCTTCAGAACTGCACTTGGTGTATCATACTACAACAGAACAATTATTGAGATTCATCTCCCCAGCAGCAGGTTTTTTGCTGTGCCAAATTTCCTATTAAGTAGATTCTTCTGAACTTTCAGTAACTGCTGGCTACATTAAGTTGTATTATAAAATGAGTCCAAACTAATAAACAGTTATGGCTATTTTTTAATGTGGAAAAAGGGAGTGAATTTCATAAAAGATAGCCATGAAGTATGGACAATAAAGTCCTTCACCCCTGCAGCTATTCTTCCTGGTATGATTTATACAGTGGGACAGTCATAAACCGAGAAAGCAATAATAGCAGAGGTTTTTAATGTTTCTGGGGTTTGAAACTCAAAACATTCAAAAGTTGTTTGCAGTTTCATTCATTTGCTTACACATCTATATAGAAAAACTAAAAATCTGCTGCAGCAGTGCAGCGCTGAGCACGTACACCAAGGAACCACAGCAGGGATATGGGAACAGCCTGCGTAGTCCCACTGCTCCTGACCACTGCAGATGGCATTTCCCTACCTGTGCAGCAAGGAGCTTTACACAGCCTGGGTGGGTTTTTGCTTCCCAGTACTTCACAGCTGGAGTACACACACAAGTATGTCCTGCTCAATTCAAGTGTGCACGTCCTTGCTCATGTAGGCAGGGATTTTTGGTCAGCTCACCAAGAGCTGACATCCGCTGACACGTGGAAACAGTCTTGAGGCATCTCAAAACATTGGCCACACCAAAGGCAGGGTCCATGCCCATGGGAGGTGATACCTCATGGACAGTGAGTGTAAAAGCCCTCCCTGAACAGCCTGGCCTCATGCTGAGCTGGACTGGCTCTGATTGCAGAGCTTTTTAAATTACACCAAAAAAAAGCAGTTCTGATGGTTGCTCCTTTGGAGCCCCTCGCTCAAACGCTGTAAAATGAAATGAGCTTGGTCCCATTGGCTCCCAAAGCCTGCCCATGTTAAAGACGTATGGACACTGCTAGGCTGTGACAAAACCAGGAAGTGTAATTAGTCAAACCATCTGCCAGGCCTGAGAGACTTGGATGATATTTGGGAAAAGCATCTAAACATGTGTGCGCCTGTCCCAAGTCCCAGACCATCCAGACTTGGCCATCAGCTGGGTAAAACAGGATGTGACACTTCTGTTGAAAAGGCCAGAGAAGAAAAGGCTGCTAATACAGAAAGGTTAATTCAGTAATGCCAGTAATAGCCACTTCAAAATCCTGTTACAAAGGATCAGTCCAGAACAGAAGGCAACTGACAGAATTCAAACTGCACAGAGCCACTGCATGGGTGCTGTCACGGGGAGTTGGGCTTCAAAATCTTGGTGTTTTGGTTCACTATGGTTTGGTTCACTCCTTCTCTACCCCAGCAGCTCTCCAAGAGGTGTTTGGGGGGGACAGAGAGCCAGAGGTGGAGCAGAGTGTGAAGGTGTTGGTCTCAAGGAAGGCCCAGCTGGAGGGGCCCCCGCAGACACAGTCCCAGCGTGGATCGGCACGACCGGGCTCACAGTGGCTCCAGAGCTGCTCTGTTCTGCCAGAAGAACTCCGTGGTTCCCTCATCACGCTTCTCTCCAAGAAAACACTTGATACATTGCACAGCAGAAATGTGAACAAAGGAGAGGGAAAACATGAGCTGGAGACCATCTCTGTAGCCCACGCTGCCGTGGACACAGAGCCCAGACTGGGTGCTGGCACATCAGCACAGGTTGTCACAGGTAACAGAAGGTGGGCTGAAAGACACTCAGGTCTGGTCAAGTCAGACAGCACAAGGCAGGCTCTGACAGCAGCTTCTGACTGACACGGACTTCCTGGGGCAAACAAAGTGTGCACTCCCCACTGAGGTTTGTTCATTTGTGTGGCCAGTGCCTGCCCAAGGGCCAAAGCCCCCAGTTAAACAAACAGCACTCATTGTGCAGCCTGTCCATAAAAAAACCTGACCCTTTTGGGTAAGATTGTATTTGCCAAAATTTGCTGCTTTTTCAAAGTAAATGTTCTTCACAGAAGAATCACAGCAGAGTTGAGAAAAATGTTGAGAAGCTCTGGAGAAAAAAATAGTTTTTGCTTTTCCTTTAATGGTTTAACTGGTTTCAAAGACTGCCAGTAGAGACAGTTAACTAATCCTGACCTTCTCCTGGGATAGGCATGGCATGATCTCACAGTCAGCTCTGCTGCCATTCCAGAAAGGATGCAGGTTGTTCAGGAAACAGCCAATTCTTTTATCCACTCCAATTTGATTCCAAGTACCTCTGTGATTTGATTCCAATCCCTTTGTCATTTGAGGCAGTTTCTGGATGCTCTGCCCTGATCAGGCAGCACAGGGACTGATGGCTGCATCCCCTGCAATCCCTCATAAGCCATCCATACACATATTTAGCCCCCTCTGGTCTAAAAATAAGCATTTCCATGTAATTTAATTTTCGCATAGAAGGTTTTGTCTTGAGGAACAGTAGGAAGAGGAGCAAACACAAACTTTGTCCAGCAGCACAACTGCCATGCTCCAGGCCACGTGTGAATTTGCACCACAAATACCCAAACCCCTGGATGTCAAACAAGAAGCAAGTCTGGATTCACAGAAGAAGCCAGAACAGCCCACACTGAGGTTTTTATGTTAAATACTCAGCTTTGTATTTCAGGACAAAAATCACTGATAGTGTCATCACACTAGGCATGGTTAAAGATGTAGTCAAGCTTTCTAAATTTCACAATTCATGTATCTTTAATGCAGGATGCATTCAACTGTTTGACTCTTCACCTGCCTTTTCAGCTCCCTCAAAGCTTGTATCTTTAGACAACCTCTAAAAATATCAGAGGATCTGATTATTTAAAAACACCACCTAGCTATGGTTAAGAAAAATTGCAAAGCTTTTCAATTTTCAGGGATGGAGGAGTCTGCTGTGACCTCTCCAAACACAGACAGACACTTAGAGGCCCCTCAGTTGGTTTAACCAGATTTCCTGAAGCCACCACGTGTACAAAAGGAACATATGCAGGGATAGAGAGTGAGTGTCCCCACGGTACTGTCATATATGCCAAAGCTCTACAGATTATTAATACATGGGCTTGCCCCCTTCAATCTACAAGAGCTCTTGTAATGCCTCAAATTAATTGGAGGAGAGTGCAGCAGCTCCAAAGAGATGATTAAGATCAATTATTAATTCCTCTTCCTATTCTTTCCTCTGTATTAAACTTCAGGATGAGAATCCCACTAATGAAACAGCAACTATAATAAAAATAAATGGTACAAAACTAGCTCTTCAATAAAAAATAATTAGAGGAAATAATTTTTGCCTGTTCTAAATTCCTGAGTCAGACCATCCTGTTGCAGTCAATACATATGAAAGAAATATAATTACACTTTTTCTTTGAAGTAAGTAGATGCTATTTTCTGGTTTTTCTTTTGGGGAAAATAAGACAAGTGGAGTTTCAGGAGAGTGCCCTCAAGAAGTTCAAGAATAGCAGAGAATGTGGGCAACAAACGATGAAAAGGTGGTGTGTGTGCATGTCTGGGAAAAGACCAGGAGTTTGTAGATCCATGTGGTGGCTGAGGAGGTGTTTGTTTAAGATCTGTGTTTGCTGGAGTTCTCTGGAGGATCAGAGAATGGGAATAAGAGATCTTCACATCTTAACCAAAGAGCCAGAATGTGAAAGACATGAAGCAGGAGTGGTGCTGAGCTGGTACTAACAAACAGAAACAAAGAACCGAGAGGTTAAAAATGTTATAACTAAAATCCACTTTCCCTTTCAACTGCCTGAGCTTTAGACTTTTAATCCCAAGAGCACTCCAGTTTTCTACTATGTCTCCTAGGAAAACCAGAGAAGTCTGGATCTGATATCTCTGAAAGAGAACAAAAAAAAAAAAAAGCAGACAAGAACTAAACAAACAACCTTTCAAAACGTTTTGTACAACCTAACGAAGCAAACGGGACACAAGCAGAAGGCTCCTTTCCACCTCCTCCCTTGCAGGTCACCTTTATCCATGACACACAGCAACAAAAGCAGAAAAATGAAAGTTGAGGCCAACAGCCTGTCCTTAGCTCATCCTGCTGTGCTTTGGTGCTGCGGGGCGCTCAGATTAATGTGGATGTCACACAGCACATGCTGGAAAAGCGAGGCTCCGCAGGACGTGTGAAGAGCGGAGGGTAAAGCTCTGGGCATTCCTATCAAGGTAAAGCTCACAGACCTGAAATGGTTCATCTCCATGGAGTCAGACCTTTGTTACTTGGACCTCGTGCCTCGAATTTGCAGGCAGGAGCATTGTGGCCATGGAATTTTGTGCATCTGGAATTTGCAGGCAGGAGCATTGTGGCCATGGAATTTTGTGCATCTGGCTTTCCTGAGCACGGGAATTACGAAACTCTGCCTGAGCACTGCTGCCTTTGTTTTTAAAACGACACATTCATTCCAGGTATGGTGAACACACTGAGATCCCCCAAATCTCTGATCTCCACAGTCAGGTGCACAATACAACACAAAGCTTTTGCTTTTGTTTTGATTTCTTATCTTACAAAGCAGACAAAAGACTTTTCAAATAAGCAGAACATAAAAGAGTGACGTGTTGTGCAAATGCTAAAGCAAATTATTGGGGGGGAAAACCCAAAGTCCAATGTGAAAACAAGCAGAATTTAATGTAAAACCTTGTTTTTCAAGATTTTTGGCAGTTATCAGAAGCTAAGAGCTACCAAAGTACAAGTCTTGGTACATTTCACAGAAGGGCAGCAGCTGCACATGTAAAATGACAAGTACTCTTGTCACCTCTAGGTCAAAATCCATTTCAACAATATCTCAACAGTTTAAATCTGTTGTAACTATAGTATCAATAACTGGAATATCTACACAGTAACTCTCCAAACCACGAGCTGTGCTCCAAATCGTGCACAGAAGTCGCAAGTGCACAGCTGAAATGATCCCCAGAGATTAAATCAAAGCAGAAGGAAATCAAACATGAAGGGCTAACTCGTGGCACCAGGGCTCCCTCTCAGGCGAGCCCAGCCCTGCCCCACGCTCAGCTCCAGGCACCCGCCCTCGGCGACAGCTCAGCTCTCCACTTCCTGCAGCCAGCCTGCAGCAGGATTTGGGCAGGGTCGCAATCCACCTGCGGCAGCCCAGCAGAGGCAGGGCCGCAGGAGCAGGAGACGGGGAAACACCGCAGGTCGGAGAGCCCAGCAGCGAGCCCTGCCCTGGGGCAGGGCCGAGGAGCCGGGCGGGACCCGGGGCTGAACTGCTGCTGCTTTCCCAAACGCTCCCCGGGCAACAACTGACCCTGCTCCCCAGGCACTGGAGCCCCTGGCAGCAGACTCGGTTCTTCTTTAAATAGCAGCTCTTGCCAGTTTATAAACACTATCAGAATGTATTCCGGCCGCATTCAAGATGCCCCAGCAAACTTTGAGCTCCCTAAGACAGCGAGAGGATGCTCCCTTAAATCTTAATTACAGGACTAGCCGTCCCTGTTTCTAGGGGCAAGGCTGGGAGTTCTTTTTGGGAGCCGCTCTGCCCCGGCAGCCTCCAGTAGGGCAAAGCAAAGCCCTGCTGGAGGGGCTGGATCTGAATTTGCAAACAGAAAAGTCCTAAATAAGAGAAGGAAAAAGGAGTAATGCAAACTGAACCTCAACCCCCACAATCCTTTTAGCCAGTCCTCGCATTGGAGAGGCTTTATATCCACATATTTTAAGAAATGTAAAGGGAACCATAAACCAAATTCAATTTAATTGGGTGCTCTCCTGACAGAACAGTTATTAATAAGATTGCATTGTACAAACCTCTGTGAAATCCCAAATGCAGTCAGAGGCACCCACAAAAACATTTAACACCCAGCAAGCAACATGCTGGATTGATGCTCCTCTCCTTTGCTCTTCCCCCCTCCAATTCTCTCTCTTCTTTTATCCAATTATCAAATTAAAAAAAAAAAAAAAAAGGAGGCAAAAAACCAGCTCATCTCGAACAGCTCCTATAAATTATTCACATGATATTACAGTGTATGTCAGCAGTCTCACAGTGTTTAAAAAACTTAACTACAAGCCAATTAAAATGTAAACTGAGAAAGACGGATTGGGTTGGGTCGCTCTGGTGTGAACTTGAGCAGCTCATAACAATACACACAACTTCTAGACCTGCTAATTTGACAGCTACTTTCATCAGCAGGCGTTTTCTTCCTTTCTTTTTTTTTTTTTTTTTCCTAAATCGTGTATTTCTCAGAGGACAAGTCAGTCTATATCCAGCAGAGAAATCCCCTGGGCCCCACAGTGCTGTACAGGCACTCACAGGGGTGTGAGTTTCTTTCAGGATTGTACTGAGGAAAAGGGGCAAAGGAACCTTCCCCTTCTGCAGACATCAGCTGCTGAAATTTTACATCTAAATGACAGCACTTCAAGTGACAGAGTATATTTCTTAAACAAAGACACTAATTTTTCACAAAAATAAGGATACAGTATATTCTATTGCTACAGCAAAATAAACACCTTCCAAAAAAGACATTTAGGATTACCCAGTGTGTGCATCTGTGTAGCAACACTGGACATCTGCCTAAATTGCTTAGTGCTGGACTGCTGAGTAAGCCAGGCACCAATTAGCTGTTACAGTGATAATGACACTAATTTTAATCTTCATGGGTTAATTACAAGAGCACCGTGAAGTCAGACTGTGATCTCACAGTCAGAAGCATTGGGGAAAACCTCAAGACCTTAAAGCATTGTAAGATATTATATTGATCTTACAGACATAAGATCAATATTTAACCAGGGAAATTTAAGGTGTACCCAGCTAAAATCCTAATCAAGGAGCCAGAACATTTGGATTTCCTTGTGACCCACGGCACTGAGTCAATGGGCCATCACAAACCAGCAATCTCCCTCATCCCTACAGGGGGAGAATGGTGGATGACTGGGCTGTAAGAAATTATACTGAAGGCAGTAAAAAAGCAATCATTACTGTTTCCCTACTTTTTCTCTCTCTCTGCTGTTTAAGAAAGGTGAAACCTGGGACCACCAGAAACTGAATTAATCCACGACTGATAACACACACCCCACCACACCAACTGGATCTGGCGTTCCAAGTCCTCCCAAATCACAGTTTCATCAGTCAGAAGAGCAGCAAGGAGTTGTTCCTGCAGCCAGCAAGGTTTGTACGTAGTGGAGACAGCAGGACCAACGTAGCTCCCTCCCCAGCCACGTGTGCTGGGCTACTGAACTGGGAAGGAGTGGGATGGAGGCCAAGCCTGTGCTCCCTCCCCTCACTGCAGTAATCCAAGATGAATAAATCCACCAACTAAAGACCAAATACTAAAGACCAACTAAAGACCAAATAATGGACAAGCAGGAGCATGTCCATTAGAATGGCATTGTTCTGATAGTGATGAAAGAAAAGAAAAAAGCAGTTTTTTGTAGAATGACCAAAGTTTTGTTGCAGCCAAGAGTACTGTAGTTCCCTGCTTGAAGATTTCTACTTTCAGCATTTTAGTATTTCCATTTAGGGTGGGGGAAAAAAAAAGTATGACATTTTTATATGCCATTTTTAACTTGAACTAGAGCTTTAAGCAATGTATTTCCTGCAAGATCAGCCTGTCCAAACAGCTCTGTCTGCAGAACTGAGAGGGGACAAAGAGCAAGGTCCAGCTTCTGGAAAGGAGCATGGGCAATCTGAGCCTGGAGCATCCACAAGCATCTCCTTGCTCAGGACTGTGGCAAAGCAAGAGATGAACACCCAGAAAGAAAAGCTCACTCTGCTCCGAAGCTGCCTGCTGAATGCTAACCAAAGATGGCAGAGTAGTTTTGCTCCAAATGTTCTGTATAAAATGGGAAATGAGAAACAAAGCAAGAGCCATTTTTTGTTCATTTCTTACAAAAAAGAAAACCAATATAAGCAAAGCACTGTAACTTTTATATATAAACTCATGAAAATACATTGCCTTAATGTTTTTTTATCCCCCAGTTCTCATATCTTAGAAGTTGCATGTGATAACTTTTAATAAATTAAAGCACTTTGAAGATGCAGTGAAACTACTTTTCAAAAGAAAATAAAAAGAAAAATAGGGAGCAACCTTAGAACACTCTCAAATCCTCATTTTTAGGATGTGTATGAGCCAGGAATAGAACCACCTAACAGGATTCATTTTTACTGATTCAAGTCATGCCATGACTGTAAATCTGTGCTGGTCAAACAGCTGGAGGAGTTCTCATTTCAGGCCCAGGAAGAAGGGTTTTATTTCTACCAGCATTCATTGTGCAGTTTTTCTTTCTGCAAGGCATTGAGAAAATGAAGGGAATTAGGATGTGGCATCTGAAATGACAGTTCCCTGAAAACAGTGTTTTCTGTATACCTGAATTTGAGTTTTTCTATTGATCTTTCCTGCCTCCCCTAATTCACCTCCATTCTGGTGGTGACAGTGCTGATCATACCTGTCATCTCCAGTTCTTCTTGATCCTGTATGAGGATCTGAAATTCAAGACCCTAAATCCCAACAATGAAAGTCCTCACTGCATTAATAACCACATGCCAGAGATGTTCTTATGGCACTGGCAGAGCTGGAGCAGAGGCTCAGAAACCTCCTGGCTGCAGCTGCACGTTGTTTTCACAGTTGCTTATTTGAATGAGGGCTTTTCCTTCCCTTTTTTAAGGGCTTGGCATCCTTCTTATCAGTCTGCTGGTAGAGAGATGCTCTTCTTTCACTTCCCTTTAGAGAAAAATATTGGATTCTGGAAAGTAACTTAATCACAAATGCTACAAGATCCTGGTTTTGAAAAATTTGCATATTCCTCACTCACCCTCTTTTATGCTAATTACATTAGCATTACATTCTTTTACAACACTTGTGGAAATTTTATCAGTCTCATCATCCCAGCTTATTTAGATCTCCAGTGAACCAACAGTTATCCTAAGTTTATCCACAGAAAAACTGTGGAGGCTCTGTCCTAGCATTCTTCCCTGATAAATGCCTTAAGAGCAAGTTTCCTACTTACAGCAGCTCATTACAGTGGAAACCATTCTCTTATAATTGATCTTATCTCTATGTTAAACACTCCTAGCATCATGTCAACCCCCCAGTATGGTCAATTACCAGATAATAGTGCCCACTTCCACATATCTGATTGCTGAAATGGTAAGATCAATAATTAACAGAACAGAGCCCCATTAAGTGCTGCTGTGAGGAATGAATAAAGGATATTACCCCACCTACTTCTTTTGCTGATTCTGAGGATACCAGACTCAGAAACACCCAAATTCACTGGTGCTTCAGGAAACTTCTTCATCCCCAGCTCTACCTTTACCAGAATTTCTTAATTAATAGAAACGAAACAAAACAAAACCAAACCAAACATAAACAAAACAAAAACCAGAAAAACCCCACAAACAAACAAACAAACCCCCCAAAAAACCCACAAACAAACAAAACCCAAAAAACCCACAAAAAACCCACTCCATTTCTTATACATATGTTATCTGATTATAAAAAAAGCAATGAAGTTCTCCCTGCTCTGTTTGATTGTTCATGATCCCAGGACTGACTGCAAGTTCCTTCACTTATTTTTTTCACAACTGGATACAATCTTTGAGCTTCCTTTCCTCCTTTTCTGTTTTATTTCCATTTTGGTGGGTCCTGGTCCAGAGGTTTTACACACATGCCTCAGCTTTTACTCTCACCTGTCCTATTTCCTCTGTGCCTTTGGGGCTGGGTCACAACACAGGATACAAAAATACATCAGCTTTACTGGCTAAATTATAATATTGATTAGATATCTAAACTGGACATCAATTCACTACCTTAACTAATAAAAGCAGACATAAAATCCAGAATGTCAATTGTTCTTTGAGACAAGTGATGTGCTCCAGGAGAAGCTAATTTTAACAATTTTAATGTGCTGTCAAGGTTAGGCAGGAGGGAGAAAATTTCACACATAAAATATATTTACTTGCACTACAAAGCCCCATCTCCTGGTACTCGTTTTGTCCCTCCAAGTCATGTCATGAGAACTTGATCACTTCAATAAAAGGACTTTTACAGAGTGAACAACTAGCAAATTATCCACTCAACCTGTGCCTAGAGAAATTCAATGCTAAAAGGAAATCACATGCAGTGTTTTCTAAGAAAAACCTAAAATATCTATCTTTCTCATCTGGATATGGACTCTGGCATGGTGAAATTCTAGGGGCTTTGGGGTTTTTTTTCATACTGCTGACTAGCAAAATTGTTTGATTCAGCACAGTTTACACTGTACAACAAAGCTTCCATCACCTCCATAGCCCCCATGTACTCACAACCAGAACACTGTTAAGTGTGGGGTTTTTTTAAATTTGTAATCTCAGTTTTACTGTTCAAAGTCTGCACAGTAGGAAAACACTCTTCTCTGAGCTGAAGGAAATAAATGGTATGTATTTGTATGCTCCTTGGATGCTTAACTAACTCAGGGACACTCAACAGGAAAGGTTTTCACTCTTTCCAAATACTTACTTTAAGATGCTGCTTTCTAAACTTCTGAGGACTCACAGAAAATATCCCTTACATTGGTAAAAACCAGCTTTTTAGGAATCAAGAATGTGACACTTACTGGAAAACTCTGTTAAAGAGGAACCTAACATATGCAATAACCTCCAAAATCCTCAAGTCAATTCTCCTGTTTTCCCCTGGAAATCACAGCAAAATTCCCCTTTGTGTATTCTCCCCTTTGAAAGGAACTGGGCATAATTCTGATACACTCACTGACCTCAGTGAAAGAAAATGCTTTCCTTATGGCAAAGACTAAAAATAAGTGTGGGGAAGTTCACTGGAATTTTCATACTCAGGCTAGATATAAAAATCTGGCAAGAAACTGAACTAGGTCCACACCAGTTGCCCAGTGCTTTTATTTCCTTCAGCCTTTGATGTTCTCCATTTTGCTCTGTTACTCTCATTTTCTCACTCTGGTGTTGTTAGCTTCTCTTTGGAGCAGAAAATGGCAGCACAAGGACATTCACCAGAGCACTTTGGTGTTGCTGTGTCTCAGAATAACTGGGAATGTCCTAAGAAAAACAACCTTTGCTCTGTCCCAGTGGTTCCAGGCAGAGATGGGTGTTGAAAGCTGGATTCCTGGCTCTGTCTATTCAGTCAGGTGAGTTTCAGTGACATGTTCACAAGTGCTACACTTTCAGAAATCCATACAAATGGCATGACTTGAGCTTTTCATTTTGGAGGAATTCCACAGGTGTATGACATGCCTTTCCAGTCTGAGCCAAAGCACACATATGGATGAACACCTTTTCCCCACTCCTTCCAAAGCCACCCAGACATTTTTACTCTGAATACAAAAAAAAGAAGTATTCTCTGCTCACTACACACTTTCAAGCTGGTTGTTTGTGCCAGAACTGCTTCACCCACTTTTAATTGCCACCAACATAAATGTCAAATTTTGTATTACAAGCAATGAGTCATGTCTGTGTTAATGACAAAGAAAATGCTTTATGGAGCAGATTCAAAGCTTGCACAACACCTAGATCATCTTCTTTTTTAATATGCTAAGAAATGTCTGTGGTTCTGGACTTTTCAAGAAAGGATCAGCAGGGCTTCAACAATAATTGCTTGAGACTACAAATTATTCTTCTGTATTGCCAAAAAGCTGTTGAAATCTGCTCTCAATCAGTAAAGTCTCTCTTAAGAAAGGGGGGGAGAGAAAGGAGGGAAAGTAAAGATCATGTTTTTGAAGTTCTCTGCTTTTAGCAAGTTCTGTTCTATTTAATAGCTTCCAGAGTCAAGAAGGTCTCAGGTAGACCTGACTTACCTAACCACATGAGCAATTAGTTCCTCCAGACACTATGTCTGTTGTAATGTAGTTCACTTAACTTCACATGGTGAATCAGTTCACTTTGATGGTGTTTTTTTCCCCTTCCCTCCTATTATTTCTCTTCCTTGTCTCTCAGCAGCTGCCTGTCTTGACACCTGACCTCCACTTGCTCCATGGATTGACTGTTTCAGGCACTGTTAGGGAATTAAAATCTCTGCCCATTCCCTTGAGAACCTGAATACACCCCCAAGTTCACTGCAAAATCCAGGTCTTGCAAATGCAAAAGGAGAGCTGCTTCCTTTGGCTTGGTTTAATTTAAGTTTGATTAAGAATGTGATTGCTGTTTCCAACACGGACTAAAGGGAGCCATCAGTTTCTGATGGATGCTGCCTGGGCCCACAGTCACAGCTGGTGCTTTCAAACACAGCTCAAAACTTATAAAACCCAGCAAAACCCTGCCTGACCCAGCAACAAAAATTAGCACAAAAAGCTACTTCACATGCTTTGATTTACATTAAAGTAAAATATTTCGATAGTCTGCCTAATTGGTCTGGGATTTTGGAATAAAATTCAGATATTAAGTAAACAGGAAATAACACCAACAATGTTCCAGCAAACAAAGGGCGACCACAGCTAACTGAACTGTTTGCTGAAGACTCAGCGTACACAGAGCCATGGCAAAGGGAAGATGCTGCCAAGTACTTGTCTGCATTGTATAAAAATGTCACTCAGGCCCTTGAGTGCTGTTTCCCTTTGTCTGTCACCCCCTGTGCCTAACAGAGAGTACCTGAACTGCAGCTCATCCACTTGTCATTGCACCCAGAGTCCATTAGGCCTACTCTGGCTTTTATTTTTGAAAGCTGTGCAGATTTCTATTTCTTTCCTCAAATATCACCTTAAGGCCTGTGTTTTCCTCTTGATGAAAAGAAAAGCTCAAACCCCAGAATTTTCCTGATCTTCATTTTTTAATGATCAGCACGTGGAGATGACACAGTGAGCATCTCCAGGCCTCCAATTAGATGATGACTACACACCATGGAGTCACAGACTGGGTTGGGTTGGAAGGGACCTTAAACTCATCTTGTGCCACCCCTGCCATGGCAGGGACACCTTCCACTGTCCCAGGCTGCTCCAAGCCCCGATGTCCAGCCTGGCCGTGGGCACTGCCAGGGATCCAGGGGTAGCCACAGCTGCTCTGGGCACCCTGTGCCAGGGCCTCACCACCCCCAAATGGAATAATTTCTTCCTAAAATCTAACCTAAACCCATCCTCTGTCAGTGGAAGCCATTACCCCTTGTCGTGTCACTCCAAGCCCTTGTAAATCTCTCTCCATCTTTCCTGTGGGCTCCCTTCAGGCCCTGCAAGGCCACAATGAGGTCTCCCTGAAGCCTCTCTTTTCCAGGCTGAACAATACAATTCTCTCAGCTGTCCTTTCCTGCAGCAGAGCTGCTCCATCCCTCTGATCACCGTGGTGCCTCCTCTGGGCTCTCCGCAGCAGCTCTGGGTCCTTCCTGTGCTGGGAGCCAGAGCTGGAGGCAGCACTCACAGCCAGACACAGGTGACTGCACAGTCCTGAGCTCCCACAATACGTGAAAGAGCCCACCCCAGCAGAGATGGGCAGCAAAGCACAAGCCCAACGAGTGTCTCTTCCCTCCTTGCCACCTAACACTGACCTGTTTCCACGAGAGGGGTGCACCTGCCTTTCACACTACCCCAAAAGGCTCAGGGATGCATCCTTGTTCCTGTAGATTGGGACCACTTGTTAAAATGACATTAAAATATCTGATCCTGAGATTTCTTGGTCTCCTACAGACCTGAACTGAGGCACATGTGCTCCCATGTTTTGTTTGCATGGCTAGTACCTCAAACCTCACCAAAAATGCAGAAGGTATCCCAAATAATAACCCAAATAACCTTCCTCACCAATGCAAAGTAGACAATAGAAAACCTTTTTGTTAAAAGGACTGCCTACAGCAGGGATTTTCATGATAGCACCATGTTCACTGTGGATTCTTTTTAATCACTGCTTATTATTATTTTTTTAGACATTACGTGCAAGTAAAATTTGGAAGTGTGTGCTTTCCAGGAGGCCAAAGCATGTTGTGAGTGTGGCCCTTCACCCCACAGACACTCCCCAGCCAGCACCTCCAGCCAAGTGACCTCCCCAGAGCATTGGTGGTACAGCTCCTGCCTGTCCTGTGACACACACACCACGCTTCTGTTCTGCTCAGGGATTTTCTCTGGGCTGCTGCTGCTGCTCCTGAAGTTATGAGCTCATTTCTAATTGCCAGGAAGCAGATTTCCCCATCTTACTTTAGCCATCTAATAATGTTTAGAGTAGCTTATATGGCTGTTCCTTCTAGGCTCCATGGGAAGTGCAAGGAGGAGTGAAGGGCCCTGGAGAATGAGGCACTCATTGTACTGGTGGAGCTGGATGGCTGGGAATGGGAATGGGAATGGGAATGGGAATGGGAATGGGAATGGGAATGGGAATGGGATGGGAATGGGCTGGGCAGGCAAGGTACATCTTTCACAGCAGCTCTGCCCCGTGTTTCCAGTTTAATGCTGGGACTGGACCAATGCCACTGCATCACACTGCAGTGTGCATTCCCCTCTGAGATGCCCAGCAAGATCAAGAGAGAGGAACAGGGATTACTGTGCCTGGGACAGGGAGCAGGGAAGGAAAGATCATGTCCATGGGAGTGCTCTGAAATCCCAGCAATGAACCCAGCACAGCTATGGGACCCTGCATCTTCCTGCTCCCTCATCCACCCCATCTGAAACTGGACTGCCTGACACCAGATCTGGAGACTCACCAGGCACATCAATGAAACTGCAGACATGGGAGATGAAGGACAAATTCAACTGCCTGCTCCTCATCTTGGGGGAAAATAATACCTTTATAATTTGCCTCTACTGCAGAGAAACTTTGAGCCGGGTCTGACAGCAAATTTTCAATGTATGATATTAAAGCAAATCCTTATATCTGAGTTCTTCAGAATGCTGTCAGGTTAACAATGCTCTGTTCATTTAACTCCAGCTGAAGTGTAATGGATCAATTTTTCCATCTTGTCTACATGCACAGTGACTCTATTGAAATCTCAACATGAGATTTCTGTTGACCCCAAGAGATGCTGCTTGCACCGGGAGCACATGCAGCTAAACCCCAGCAAAGATGGTATTTCTTGGATGCACTTGTCCCAATTTCAGTCATCAGGAGGCACTAATGCTGATCAAAACTGTTCTTCCAGTCTGTCCACCCATTCCTATCTGTACCACAGCACCTACCCACAGCTTGGGCAGTTTGTGGGTGCCACAGAACCAATGCCTGCAGAGCAGCTGCTTTCTGAAACAGGCAGCTCCAGGCCTGTCCTCACTAATGAAACACAAATGATTTCCAGGTAAATTAATCAAGTCCTTTAAGGACCAGTGTCTGGTACTGCATTAACTTCTCCACGAGGGGCTGATTGCACAGCACTCACTTCACAAGGAATGGCTGTGGACAAGAACATCAGCATCTCTGATTCTGTTCTCTGACTGCCGTGAAGAAGGGACAATTTGGAGAGATTATCAAAACCAGGTACCCAGCAGAGACTGAATCTCACCTGGATGACTTAATTCCAACCACTTTCGACCATGTAATGTGAGCTACAGAGTTCCCAGGATTATGTACTTCCAATACACTGAAAAAATGCACAATGCCATCCATCCCTGCATTCCCCAACACTTCTCCAAAGAATAACACTAACTAACACACAATAAAGCTCTCCTGCAGAAAATGGAAACACTGCTCTAACTTGAAACCATTGGAGGGGAGGATGAACCCTGGACAGGGAGCAGGGAATTAAGTGATGCCAGTGCAGCCTGAAGTGGGATCTGCCGTGAGCACTGGTCTAAAAACCTTTCCCCAAACAAGGCCAGTACATGGGACACAAAGCAAAACAATGACAGAAAAGGGAACACTTCTTTATAAACAAAAGTGTTCCCCAGGAGGAAAAACAACCCAACAGAATTTAACTGCAGGAGTATTTAATAAGAAACAGCCTGTTCCAGTCTCTTCTTCATTTAATTTAAAATAAACATAAACCAGAGCTTTCCTACACAACACAATCATTCCCTCAGAAGAATCAGAATGGAATTCAAAGGTCACCCTGGAAAGCTTGGCTGTTGGAAACTAAGGAAGAGGTTCTTGTCTGTCAGCAATCCTTGAGGAGCAGTTCCCTCATGCCCAAATTGCAGGGTCCCTATTGCAGGGCTCCCCCAGCTCCTCAGCCCCAGCACAGACCCGTTGATCCTCTCAGTCCCAACCACCAGCACCCGCCCAGAGAGCCCAGCACCCCAGTGACCATGAGAACAGGGCCCACAGCACAGCTTTGGATCTGCCCTCTGGCCAAGGCACAGCCTTCTTGAAAGATTTTCCACCCAGTCACTCTAAAGATGACAAGGACCTCGAAGCAATGGGAGGGCAGTGAGCCAACCTCCAGTTATTTGTCTAAAGCTATTAAACTTCAGGGCAGGCACTGCAGAGCACCCAGAGTGTCACTGCACATACTGACCGTGCAAGCTACACAGAGTTCAGCCAAAAGCACACATGCATTTCTGATTGCACCAAAAAATAATAATAATATCAACATGACTTCAAGACACCCCCCCAGCCCAGCTTTACCTACCTCCATTAATCAGTTAGCCAAACAAATTCTCCTATTTTGCTAAATCTAGTAACCAAATTGCAGCGTGGTGGTAAAACCCACAAGGGTTCTTATAAAGGCCAGAGAGGAAGGAAGGAACTCTCCGGGCACCACAGCGGCTTTCACGTCAGAAACCCACGTGCACCCCAAATTCTCAGTGTGCCACACGAGCAAGCCTGAGCTGTGCTGCAGCAGCCTGCCCGTAACGCTGACCGCCCCGAAGAGCCCGTGAGCAAACCTGGCAAGGAGCTCCTGCAACAACAAACCAGCCTTGCAATAAAAGCCATCTGCAAAAGTGCCAATTATCCTTCTCAAATGATTATGTTCCATCCAGTTTTGCTGACAAGCAAGTTATGCCACATTTTAATAGGCAATAAAATGTATTATTAAATAATTAGTAGCTAAGAAACAGAAATTAGAGGGCACTTCCTTTCACATACATCCCCCAGTACTTCAAACTATTGATTTAAAGGCAACTCGATCCTCTAAAGAGGACAAAATGGAACCTGATACAGCAGTTTACCAGGAGACAATTACAAGGCTAATGATTGTTCGCAGAGAAATGAAGCAGGGAGAAATTCTAGAGAATTCCAGCCTGGCTCTGTTTTGTCTGATCTGTCTCAAAATCCCCCAAAGAGCTAAAATTTCTCCAAACCTGTTCCTTGCTCTGAGCCCATTAATTACAGTGTTAAAGGTAAAGAAGTATTGATGTCTCTCCTCTGGTCCCTCTGTTCCCCCCCAGGTAACGCCAGCACTTGCTCAGCCTTTAAGGTATGGCCGCACTAACTGAGAAAAGCCCCACTAAGACCAATTAAGGCCTTTACTAAGAGGCTGAAAAGAAGACAAATGGAGGCAGAAAGCCCGATTACAAGGAACCTTTGTACAGATGTAAAGCAATTAGAACAGTCTCAAGGGCTGGCCAGTGCAGTACCTGCTAGGAAAGGATTTTACAGCTTGTCTAAACTTGGAACAATCTGTCTCTCTCTCTTTTTGGCTGAGTGTAAAAGTGAACCCTGTATTAGTGTCATGTATCGGTTGATAGCTCAGTATTGGTTTGCCTGAGCATGTTAAATCTGTAATGCTGGTCCCAGATCCCTCGTGGATGACAATAGTGCTACACAGACAGCTCTAACTTACAAGGAAAGGAGATATGTCTGATGCTGAACCATGATAAAAGCCAGAACCAACTGTTTCAACCTTCTTTTATTTGCCTAATGCAAAACCTTAGCATGTCTCAAATTTACTGCATTGTGCTGCATAATTTGGCACAGAATGTGTAAGAAGTGAAAATGTTTGTACTGCTGTTTTAATAATCAAAATAAATTCTGCAGTGACTCGATTTAAGGCAGCTTCCAATCTCAGGCCACTCTTACTTTTTCAAGGATAAAAATAAAAGCAAAAATACACTTCTAAGAAATTAAAAGTAACCAACCAAATGGTACCTGAGAAGTTCTGCAATGCACAGGTACCCCCAGATGCCCCACACCCAACAGATGCAGCCCCATCTCAGCCCACTCTCCTCCTCCCCAGCCCTACAGAGCATTTCACAAGCCCAGCTGCCCAAAAGCCAGCAGGACCTGCCATAGGCAGCTTCCTCCTAAACAGCCTCCTAATCTATTTGTGTTCTGGCTGCCTGACCCTGGTAGGAAAGGCAGCACTGCTGGGATGGTGATGCTGCCTTGGGCCACCTCCCTGCACCTGCCCTTGCATGTGCTGGCACTGAGTGCGTGGCTGAGAGCTCCTGGATCCTCTGGTGCAGCACAGATACCAAGAAAGCACCAACACAAATGCCTTAAACACTTGGCAGGCATTTATGTGACAGTACCTGCCCTGGGTACCTTCAGCCTTTGGCATCCAAAGGATGGAATGCAGCCCATAAATTTGTAGCCAAGTGTATTTTTGTCATACAGGGATTTCTGAGGTGAAAAAAACTTGCCTTACATTCAGGTTATCATAGCAACAACACTTGGTGTTTCCACAGGGCAAGAGAACCCAGGGAGCCACACGAGCAAAGTCACCCCTGCTCTGCAGAAGGGAAAGCAGAGGCTGCTGGATAAAGCTCCTCCAAGTCAGCAGCCACACTTTCTGCACTGAATTAGGCTTTAGGCTACTCGGCCACATGAAACAGGAATTGGAGGTTACTGGTCTATGTAGGATTTGTTATTATCTTGTTACTGCCTCTCAGGTGTTTTGCTTTTTTGTCACTTGTTCAGGTGGATGCAGAAAGGATGCAGAGAGGTGTTTGAAGAGGACACAAGTTGCTGTAACCTGCTTGCTGCTCAGAGTCTGACAATGAACAAACATTCTGAGGAAGCCTCTGCAAGGAAAGATTTCCTGGCAGTTTAATCAGAGATAAATCATGTAATGC
The DNA here is from genome assembly GCA_013398275.1 of Promerops cafer. Classification (NCBI taxonomy): domain Eukaryota; kingdom Metazoa; phylum Chordata; class Aves; order Passeriformes; family Nectariniidae; genus Promerops; species Promerops cafer. The sequence goes on from VZSE01010355.1 coordinate 352,672, forward strand.
ACTGTGTTTAAGCTTTTTCATCTCCCCTCACCCACACTTGGTTGTGTTAAAGACAACCCCTTAAAACTGCACACACAACCATAATTTCTAATAAAAGATTCAACATTTTTTAAATTAGAGTTGTTGTTTTTTTTTTTTTTTTCAGAGGGCTAAGTACTCAGCAGCCCCTGCTGTGGTAAAAGCCAGTGTCTTGTGACACAATCTTAGCCTCTGACCTGCTAAATTCTTTCAAAGTCTGGTCTTGGCTAACATGTCTAGATAGACCTGACCTCATCCAAAAATCTGGTTTCTCCTAAGAACAAGGTCCAGACAAAACCAAAGTGCAGTGATGTGGCACACTAGCCCTTCACACTTGAAATTCAGGTTTAGCAATGTCTGGGGTTTCAGTAAAATAAATCTGGACATCCATCATGGGTACCCTTCACATCACAACCATGTCTGAGAGGTTTCGCTGTAGGCAAAACCAAGAGCATCTGCTGGCCAGGTTTAAAAGTCTGTGCTGTAAAAGCATCCTTGAACAGCCACCTCTCCCAGCCAGTCAGTAATTCTTGTGGTGCTAAAGAATTCAAACACACAGAGATTATTTCAGAAGAGTAACCCAAAACACTGTACACCAGGACATCATCTTTAGTGATGAGGCCAGCAGCATACCTTTGCTCTCTGAATTATTTAAGGGCATATTACTCACAGGCTGATCTTTGTACTGAATGGCAAAGAGGAGAGGGCTAAAACAGGATCTCAGTGCAAACCAAGCTGAGACCACTTAAAATCACTTTAGCATGTGTATCACACCACATTACAATGAGATTCCCCAAAGAAGAAACCCTCCATGGCCATTAACTCACCATGCACTGAATGTATGTTGAATTCAGCTTAGATTTAAAAACTCAAAAGATCACACACAAGGACTAAATTCTTAGGAAAATACTGGATTACATCAATTACCTGCTTCATTGCCCTGTCAGGATTCGAGTGTGATTCTCTGTATGCTGTGAGCTCCTCTAAGTCATGTCTCTGACAGTGGCCACAGACAGAATTTGTCATGCAGAGCTCTCAGCAGTGAGGAGTTTGGATTCTGTCTCTTTTCCCTCTCCCCTCCACATGCAGGCACAGCTTGCCTCAGGTGAAGCTGAGGGCAAAAACCCTCCCTGGTGGTGGGTCCATGGTCTGGGCTCTGTTCTCACCCAGCTCAAAACACCCACTCAAGCACCCCAGAGCAGCATCACTGTGCTGCTTATTGCAATATTGGATAAAGGTTTGGACTGCTTTTTGTACAACTCTGCAGTTTGACTGAATGAATTGAAATTGCCTGTGTTTCTCCAAGCCTGTTCCAGAAAGAGGTGCTCACCCATCCACTCATTTCCATGCTGTCCTGCCAAAGCAAAAAAGCTCACTCCAAATTTTGCTCTATTGATATATAAATGCAGTCACTTCAGCTAAAGAGCCATCAAGCCACTCTGAGGCTGGGTAACTTGATTAAATCTATATTAGGGTAGCAAGTTGTACTGCACGGCCTTTAACACCAAGGCGGGAAATAATTAAGTTTTAAAGCTGGTGAAAGATAACACCGGGTCTGGTTTGCTGCTGCAGGGCTGATAAAGGAAGGGGTATACACTTGAACATTAATTAGGTACAAGCAAACAGCTTTGCTAATAGCTCATGTTCTCATTCCCAAAATGTCAACAACAGATATTAGTGCCAGATGCCAGTGTAACATCTCCCCTGGCTGGGGCTGGGGTGTGGGGATTGGTTTGAGCACGTGGAGAAAATGCCAGTGCTGTCAGGGGGACCAGCATGATGTCATAGGAGCAGGACACTTCCCCGGGAGGGATGTGCCCACCAAGCTTCTCTGTGATTAACCATGACTCGTGTGTCACACAGAGAGGCCTGGGAAGGCAAATGGGAACACTGAACTGGCACAGCCTGTGAACCAGAGACAGCAGTGCTGAGAGGTCACGGGTAAATCACTGGGGCTTGCAAAGTTATCAAGCACCTTCCTCTCAAATGGCTTTAAAATCCTTATTCAACCCGCTGCCTCTGCTGCAAAATTTGGGTTAAAAAAGGGTTTGTTACATTGCAGAAGTCATCCCAGTGCTGGGCCAGGCCAGTGACACCAGGCCAGCGTGAGCAAAGGCAGGACACAGTATATAGGATTTGACCATGTTATTGTCTGTCAAACACTTCCCACCACTGGGCACCACAGTGCAAATAGAGACTATGGGAGCCAAAAAGCCTGAAGAAGCAGCAGCAAATCTGAATTCTCACTGCCATTCAGAGGTCAGGATGTGGCATGATTCAAACACTTCCAGCCAGAGAACAAGATTCAACAGCAGATGCATTTTTTTTTTGTGGAACTACTATGAGTGGACCCCGAAAACCTCATGCAAACCCAGGAGCCCAGCATCCAAACCCACAGGGCAGAACACACTCCCACCTCTGAGCATTACTCAGCTTTCCTCCCAGCCTGAGCCCCCTCCTAACCTGTGACCCCCCCACATCCCTGCCCAGCTTTGATATGAGCACAGCTTGGGATGCACAAACTAAACCCCTGAAAAACTTGTAAGCAATGCATCTCTCTAGTGACATTTGAACTCCAGTTTAATCAAATCAAATAGGATTCTTTCAAATATCACTTATCCTGTAACTGCAATTTCCAAATCTCTCAAATCCTGGCTTTCCTTTTAATCTCACATGAAAATTGTATTACACTAATACTGTTTACATCTCATTTCCTCTTTTCCATATAAAAATATCAGTAACTACATTTCAATTCTGTCCCATTACTCTTCTGCCATGCCATAAATCCCATGGGGCTTCCATGGCTCAAGCTCTGTGCTATTTGCTGCTTTTGCCCTGGACTGTCACCTTCCCCCAGAGACAGGTCCCACCATTCCCAACCCAGCTGGATTTCCCATTTTTCCACCTGGGTGCTTGGAGAAATCCAGTCCAGCACCAGGTGATGAACACAGCAATTTTACACCATTCCTCAGTTTTAATAGGAATGGGCTAAAAAAGAACCCCTCATTCTAACACCTGTAAATCCAGCCATTTCCATGAAGTCACAGACCATGCCTTCCTTCTTCCCTGGCTGCAGAATGTCAGCCCTAAGCCTGCTTTCATTTTTTAAAGTGCAATTTCAATTACGCAAAGATGGCCCTAAATCCCTTTCTCCAGAACCACAAAGATGCAGCAGGTCAGATGGCCTCAGGAAGAGCAGTGCCCAGGACCTGTGACACAAAGGAAATGCAGTGAGGAGTCTGCTGAGGACTGAACACAGAAACAAGGATGTGTTTCCATTTTCCTGGAAAGGGTTAGGAATTGCTGTTTACTGTGTACCTGACTTTCTCAGCTGAAAAACACATCACACAGATACACCCTGAGGCCACAGAGGGAGTGAGAGGCATCACCTGCACCTTCTGTCACTCTCTGCTTACCTGCATTCAGCTGCTTTTGTGGAAAAAAAGGCTCAGGGCTGTGTCCCTCCACCCAGGGCCCAGGGGAAGCCATCTCTGTCCCAGCCACACCAGTATTACCTGTCTCCCTTTCACTCCAAAACAAACGACCTGAGCACATTAGCAGGTAAATGCAGTAGCAGGTTACAGCATTGCCAGTAAATCCACTGGCAAGAGCAAACCCCCCAGACAGGGCTTGAATAAAGCATTTTTTAAAGGAGATATCTTTGATCACTGTATTTGCCTTTTAATTTTCCAGATAAAGACTCGCAAGTGCTTAAGAAATGAGGGCTGTTAAACTGCAAAGTCTGGTCAGGGAAAGGGTAAATCATGCAGGACAGACACAAAGGAATCCAGAACTTCCAGTGGCACAGGTCAGCTCACAGAAGTGCTGGGTCCAAAACGACACTGGCTGAGACTTAATCATAATTAGTGCAGTGAGGGCCTGAGCTAAATATGCTCCTGCACATTGGGATGGAGGGACCTGAGTGATGCCACTGCTCCCAGCTAAAACACAACCAGAGTCCTTGGCACTCCTTGTCCTGCCCTTCACTGTGTCCCTCGAGCCTCTGTGCCGAAGCTCCCTGTGCTCAGTGTCAGAACAGCACCAGGAGGAGATGGATGAGCTGTGCTATGGCACCAGGCAGATCCCTTAACCTTCCAAACATTTTCAAATTGTAAAAGGAAGTCATTATTGCTGGTGAAGCCCAGTCAGTACAAACACATCAGCCCAAAATGGGGCTAATGGAGCGTCCTGCCTGCCCTTCACACCTGGATGTCTGAAACAGCAACAAAAAAAAAGAGGCTAAACTCAGCATTTTTACTGACTTCAATACTTTAGTTCTACACTGAAGGTTGATAGAAATCCATAAACAAAATTATTTGCAATGATACTCAGTATAGCTTTCCCTTGCTCAGACTGTTGACAACAAAGGAAATGCAATTCTGATGGTTTGGGTTCCACAGCAAGAGAAGCAGCACATGAAGCTCTATTTTCCATTTCACTTCTTGTGTTCATTTCTAAGGAGATATCCCTGCAGGGAAGTATGGAGCTCAGAAAAACTGGGGTTTTAAGTCCAATGTTTGAACACTCATTTCTCATGTGGATTCAAAATTTCATTGATGATTTTGGCCTTCTTACAGCTACTGCCCACATCTGATTCACTTGCCACATGAGGATTGCCTGTTTTCATGGGAGAATTTCCTCTAGGCTTCCATAAAAATGCATGATGAGGTCCAAGTCTTCTCATTCCTCCCAGCCCACCTTCATTAGGAAGGCAGGCTGCTGTTTCTTTAAGGAATATCTCAGCAGAAACACACAAAATCCTTGGAATCAGTCTGAAAGAGAGGCCAAGGACATTCCTTCCCAAGCATTAGATTTGGTTTCACATGAGATGATTAGACTCATCCATGCTAATTACACTAGAAAGAACTAATTAGAAAAATCTACCATTCAGCTAATGAGGGCTGGGCCTTAACTATCTCAGTGCTTAATTTTTCAGGTTGTAAAATATTACTTTACCCTCCTTTCCCCCTCTCCTTGCGTGCCATCACCATGTTAATTCTTGTAATAGAGTTGATCATTAAATACCTGCTGAAGAAATATTTGTTAATACCTGCAAGTGCCAGTTTTAAACCAGCTGCACTCTGCTGTAATTAAAGTGTGGAGAGGATGGGCTCAGTCCTCTGCCAGTTGAGGGGAGCAGCCAAAGGACCCACCTGCAGCCTCCAAATCTGCCCATCCTGTCTGAGTTAGTCCAAGGGGTAACACCAAACTGCTCAGGAATTCTCTGCACTGCTCCAGTGCAGCCTTTTCAATAAATATATCTTTTCCTTCCCTTGGGAATAAGGAGAAGGGATTTCACATGTAGAGTATGAATGTGGGAGGACAGTTTATTAAAAAGCAATGATACTACCTGATAAAGACTGACATCTCTGCCAAGGTTAGAGCATTTAGCAGGAAGCTGATGGAATGAGCATAATGAAAAGCTAATAAATCAGAGTCCTTCATTATACAATAAACTCATTAAGCCACTCGTTGAAAATGGCAAGCCAGACATAACACAATATTGTTAGACTACCACAGTTAAAAGCTTTCCTAGAAAATATAAATTCAAAGCCAGGCTTTGAGTTTTGCTGTATTTACATACTTAGTGTCCATTTGGAAGTTTAATGAAAGATATTAGGAAATATCTATGTGGTGCAGCATCCATTCAGAACATAAACTGTACTTTTCCAAAGAGGATTCTCAGCCAGTCTGGCAGGGGCCCAAACCCTGCACTCCCTAAGATGATGTGTGAAATTAGTGCAAATTGAAATGCCAGAACTTCTAATTTTTTTTGCGAAAACCTTTGAAAAACCAGACATGTTTCTATATCAGATTTTTATTTTATTCATCTCCCCATCCCCACTTTCCCCTGAAGCCACTAAACTAAATCTATTTAAACGTATGACCAGCATGATTCTGATTTTTAATAGGCTTAAGAAGACCGATCTTGAAATCCTCACTGTGAACACCATGGAGTGTAATGAGAAATCCAAAACAGGGCAGGTCTCTCATGTATGTGAACTTCACAATAGTGGCTACAGAGGAACTGAACATCATTGCTGTCGCTCTTACTTCAGCCACACTCACATAGATCAAAAGTAAATAATAAGAAGTTAGGAGAATTAGGCTAATTTTGTTACATCGTCCATAGTAAAGCCAATGTTTTGTTTTGTTTTGTTTTGTTTTTTAAATCAAGTTTTATAATCTTGGTTTTTACATACATGGCTCAAAAGGTCTATTTCTAATTTTATTATCTACTATTCTAGAAAATTCAAAATAAATTATTATATATATCTATATCTACATAGATATAAATGCACAGTCAGAGTAAATACTTCAGATGTTCCCCTTGATTAAATGGCTTTGTTAGAACATTCTTTTAATTCTAAATGCTAAACCAGAAACCTGGGGGTGTGGATTGAACTGGAGAGCAAAGCCACACAGTGGGATTACACGGAGAGACAGATTCAGCTGGAAGGGTTCCATTCAGAGCCTTCTCTGCTGGCATTACACAGGAGCAAAGACAGTGACCCAGACCCAGGGAATGCCTGGGAATGACCTGATTTTACATCTGAGCAGTGAACAGCAGGAGGTACCTCCTTGACATGAATGAAGTCAGCCTGATGTAAGAAATCCCAGAACCAGTCACGGGAAAGGGTGTCCAAGGTCATGTCCGGGGAAGGAGGATGTTGGTAGAAGGGCATTTTAGTAAGGAAAATGAGTCAGAGCTAGGGATTTTTAATGGCTTTTCTGGCTGCCTTTGGAACAAAAGGAATATATTTGTAAGCAGACTGCTGCAGAGAACCACCCTGGCTGCAGCTTTGCACACACAGTTCCCTCCCACACTGGGTGTGCCAAGAGCAGCCCTTCCGGAGCACCCACTGCCCACTGGAACCACTCAGTGACCTCTGCCAGGCTCACCACGGCCTCCTCTGCCAGCCAGGAATTCCAGGGGTCCCAAAGCCTGCCAGGACTGCTGTCCTGAACACCCACATCCACATCTTCTGGGCATCAGGCTCATTCCCCACCAATGTTCATGGTAGGACACCTCACCTCCGTAAATGACCAGAACTCGCAGTAGAAAGTTCCAGAGGTACCTGGGGACTGGACTCACGTGTCCATGAACAGGGCTGTGGATGGGGAGGTCAGGCAGGGCACATAGGTGGCCCCTGGCAGGTACAGAGCTCCCACCCCAGCACGGGCTCTGCTGGCAGGGCTGGCCCTGAATCCAGTGCGTCTGCTACTGGCAGATCAGAAGGAATTTTTCCTGCTTTGTAAGATTTATCTGGGGAAGACCAGGTGGTTGGTACTGGAATCCCCTTTTCAAGTTTGCTCTAGACCCAGATCACAGAGGAGATGTGCAGTGAAAGAGAAGCCTCCCCTTGTGCAGAAGTTATCAGCTCCCCCAGCCACTCCCCACCCACGTGCAGCATCGTGCGTGTCTGAGCTCAGGGTGGCACCAGCTGAGGACACCTCAGTGCCCCTGACTGCCAGGGCACAGCACAGCGCCAGCACTGCACAGAGAACCTGCCCCTCCCGGGCCACTGCAAACAACAAACCCCAACCAGCATTTGACAGAGCTACCTGGGAGCTGCCATTCTAAGAATAACAACCCTGCCTCCCCCAAAAACAGCTTAGGGGAAGGGAAGGAGCTGGGAAAGCAGCTGCCAATAGAGCAGTGGGAACATAATCTTCAATTCACCTACGTCTTTAAAGTAAAGATGTGGGGCATTATGACCTTACTAACTCACAGGATTTAATACTCGGTTTTAAGACTTCTAATAATAATAATAAAAAGCTTACATATTGCACCAAACAGCCCCAAATAGGCAACCTTTATTATCTGTTATGTCAGCTGTGCCTAAAAAATCAAGCGAAACAGTGTGTACCCTTTAATAGTTAATCCTCTAACATGTAATTAGGCATTCACATGACAATCAGAACAGGACTATATTTCATGTTTGCCTTCCCTTTCAAAGTCTCTACTAGAGGGGCACTTACTCTGTCAAATCTGCTGTAGTAATCAAAACATTGAAATTACTTCTTTCCACACTAAATATACTGGAACTGGTTGTTTGATTAAATGTAGAGCAGAGAGTGCAATTTGCTAAATTACAAGTATTCTGAACATGTAAATATAGTTTAATTACTGCAATTAAAGAAGATTACTGGAGATTGGCAGATGGGAATGTAATGCTGTTTTAATTAGAGTTTTTAATGCACTGTAACATAAGCATAATATTAACCCTTTATCCTGGAAAGGGCTGGCTAGTCTCTGAAAAATATCCTTTGAAAAATGTACTAGAGCTAGTGTTTCATAACAAGCCTGCAAGTCAATTCAGTGCAAAGTGCCAGGATGATTTGGGAGAGCTTCAGCTGTTATTTGCAGCACAGGCACTGCAGAACAGGCACATTCTAGAGCACAGTCAGGAGCAGCCACACGAGGTGGGCACACTGTTTGTGCCCCAGATGGAAGAACGTGTGAAAATACAGCGTTGGAGTAGATGGATTGTGTTTCATAAAGAGTGCAATCATAGCTACATCACCAGAGATTTAAGATCCTTTCATGAAAGTTAAAGTACCTCACATTCCCAAAGATTTACAAAACATGAAAAGAGAAAATGTTTCAAAATGCATTAGTTCAATTTTGAAAAACTGCCGCACAGAGACACAGAACAATATTGCCTGGGGCCTGGGTTATTACTACTCAGCCTCCAGAACAGAATTTGCTTCATAAAGTAATATTCCAGAATGTACTAAGCAATTTTTGTCATCTTGAAAGCTATCACTTGCAACATTTTATCCATTTAAGTCAATAGTCCATTAGAAATTCTAATTGAAAGTTCAATACTCTGCTTGGAATCTTACAATACAGGTTGTCTTTGGAAAGCCATTTAAAGTCTTAATCTCTTTATCATTTGGTATTTTGAAGCCTAACTTTGTTCTTGTTAGGCAGATCAATGGCATTAATTTACAAAATGGGGGAAAATGTCACCCTTCATCCTTTAAATCTCAGTGCGGCGAAGAGCAGCGTAAGCGAATCCGACCGTTGCTCTCCCATATTAGCAGAAAACGGTGCCATGGGAGGTTTGACCTACAAATTTTAATTACTGCATGAAAAATTCAGTTCCTGGAGATGAATAGAGACTTGAGGAAAAGCAGAAGTCCACCTTCTGAGTGACTGCAGAGCTTAACTCTTCAAAGGCTGCGGTGGTGAATGGAGCAGCATGTGTACCTTCAATAGGCAATGGCTGCAAGGTGCAGGATCAAACTGCACAAGCAGCAGAAGAAAGGAAAAGGATTTCACCTACAAAGGAGCTTTATGGGTGTCCAAAATAGACGGACACTGATACCATCCTCTAGGGCACAAATGTGGCGAGAATTTGTTTTGAAATGTCCCCGACTTTGAGATAACTTTCCAGCTGGTGAGTTCACTGGTGGGGAACTCTGGCTTTGCAGAAATCCATGAAAGCGCTGCCATGTCATCAGCAAAGGAGGATTTCACCTGTGCTCTTTGCCTCCAGTGCCAGGCAGACAGCACGCAACAATGCCAGGTGTTTTGAACCAGAGTTCCACTCCAAATCAGCACAGGGAGGAGTCAAATCCTAAAACTGATCCATGAAGCAACCAAAGAATGGCTCAGCTTAACGTTAGCAAGACCAGGGACTTCCACAGGCAGTTCCAGAAAAACCCCTCAGGTTATACACATTGAGACACTCCACAATTTACTCCTTGAAATGCAATACAGAAAAAGAACTGTGCTGCTCTGCAGGTGACACAGGTTCGAGATCACAGCTGGAATTTTTTCATTCCAGACACCACAATTATTTGGGCTGGGGTGATGTGGGACGGGTAGAAAATTGTCCTGTTACCTACATAAGAAGTTAAGGATTTGGATCGCTCTTTCAATAATAATGTTAATGGTAGAAGAAGACAGAGAGAGAAAAATTAAGGAGAACAAAGAACCCCAGAGCTGTGGCTGAGCCAGGGTGTCAGAAAGCACATTTAAATGATTTGTGTGTGTATAAGAGACAGAGGGATGGGCAGAAACAGCTCATTCCAGTTCTTTACCTGCTTTTTACATCCTCCCAGACACACCCTGCTTCAGCACAACTTGGTATCAACACCATGAACTTCTTTGTGGCAAAGTGGCTCTGGTCCCCCACCTTTAGAATTAGAGGGCAATTGGAATCAAGAAAGTTTTGGTGATATTTAGCCTCTCCCCTGTGTCACTGCTGTGACAGGCTCAGGGCAGGAATCTCATTTATTGGTTTAATGGCTCTTTGCAGGCTGTGACTGTGACCTCACTGTGTTGGCTTCTCTGCAAAGGCAGAGCAGGAGCTGTGCCCTGCTGTCAGCAGCACGGGGTGACATGAGGTGAGGGGAAAGGAAAAGGGAAAAGGGGAAAGGAAAGGAAAAGGACAAAGGGGAAGAGAGAGAGGAAGGATAAAAGGAAGTCTTTCCATGAGAAGACTCAACAGCAAAGCAATGGCCAGGCAAGGAGAGGACACGAGCTCCTAACTGTAAGTTCTGATATACCACCTCAGGAGGTGTTTCCTGTATCAGATGAGAACTCAGACTCCTGTGACACTTGCACTGCCTCAGCCAATATCATAATTCCCACTTGAAAGAGAACCTTCTTCCCCTGCCAGTGCAATACCCTGACATTCAAAAAATGACACTGATGTAACTACAGGATTTAGTCACCTGGATCATCATTGTGGTGATGCAACCTGGAAACCAACCTGGGAATGGTTTCTTTACAGGTTTTTGACTTGGTTTAGCCTTACCTGAAACTAGACTCTTGACTAGAGCCCATTTTAATATCATGGAGACCACACAAAATAACATGAGGAATTAAACTTCCAATTTCTCTTTTTCCACTGAGTTCTGAGACTACATGTAGGGACACGAAACATCACTTAAAATCTTCACATTTTATCTTAATAGCAATAATAATTAACACCCAACCATTAGCTTTATGTTTTTTTGGTAGAAAACAGCACTGGTCTCTGCTTCACCTCCTGACTGAAATTTAAATAAATGACTGAAATTTAAATAAATGTGTTATGGTAGTTAACTATTTGGTGCATTTAGATAATTAATATTTATTTCCATTTCAAAGTAAAGGATTTCTAATGTAAAAAATATTTTCCTCTTTTGAGAGTCTCTTAGGTAACATTTCTTTTTTCAGGCATTCTTTTAACTATTTCTAGTGAGGAAGGAAAGTATTTCTAGATTGTGCAGGTTTCACACAATAAAAAACCATTTCTGTGGTTTGGAATGGTTCTTTAGAAATCACCAAGAGGCTGTCTGGAGGTTTGTTTGCAACAAAAGAGATCATAAGAAAAGCTTGGTGCACCTTGGGACTCTACTCCCGAACTGAAATACTTAAATACTCCTGGCATTGAGAATTAAATCTCAGTAGTGGCTGAGAACCTCAACTTCAAGGTGCTTCCTAAGGCTCAGAGTTCCCAGTGCTGCCAAGGAGGAAAAATGAGTGTCTCAAGCTGAGCATCCATGAAGAGGCAGAGCCAAAGCCCCAGGTCCTGCCCAGCAAGGCTGGTGGGCTTTTTACACTCTTGGTTCTTGACCAGTAATGTGCTCCACTCCCTGAAATTGGAGACATTTCCCAGCAGAGACAAGGTCTTGGAATTAGACCAGAATCTGTCTGCGTGGGAAGGGTTAAAACAACCTGAGCAGTGAAACCCCTGCAGTTATCTCATAAGCCAGCGCTTTTAGACAAATTGAGCAAAATAGTCCTTTCAGCTCAGCAGGCACATGACTTGCTGCACAATGGAGTCCTTCTAGAAATCCCATGAATACCCCCATTATCCCAAGGATTGAGCACAGAGCCACACATTTCACGCCCACTGCCACCTGTGATTAGCTTTTTTACAGTTATTATGGAGTACTTTGATGGTGATGATTGTTTAAAGGCCTCAACAAGCCTGCTAATGTGACTTGAGGACTTGACTCCTTTTCATCCCCTGGTTGCTCCAGCTATCACTCTAATTTACTTTAGGCAAAGGGGACAATAAAAAAAAATCTACTCGGAGAAATCACTTAGCATAAAATTGATTCAGTCTCTTAAAGAAATGCATGCCAGGATTCCATGTTAAAGTAAATTAGATATATGATCAAACAAAGCTAACAGTCATTTGAGCCCTGGACTCTTGTGTAGCACCTTAAATTTTAACAGAATCAGCCAAAGAAAAACAAAGGAAGATGCACATAGCAGCTCCAGCCAACTGGTTTGCCTGGAACTTTCCTCTGCTCTGCTCGGTATTTAACAGTGCAAATGTGAAGCAAGATGTTGGCTTCAGGGGAAATGTATCTTACTGTTTGCAAGAAGTGCTTCCAGAAAGGATCATATTGTACCACTCAGTGCAAAATAAAAGGACACCAGGGGAGCAGTAAAGAGGACTGGAATGCGTGTGAGGAAACGAGGGCTCCAGCAGTGAGGAGCAGGGGAAGGGGATGGATGAGGATGTCTGTGCTTTCACAGAGAGCTCACGTTGACTGTAGTCTGGCAGCTCAGAGAGGCAGGGAGGGGTACATGCAGAAGAAGTAACTAACAGCAGTGTGTAACTTCTCCCAGTTTCCCCCTCCTGTTTACTGCATATGCTCAGTGAAGTGTTCAGCTGTAGCTGTCAGTACCTACTACTCCAAGCTGCTTTCCAGTTTCAGACTTACACATCCCTGCTGAGACCCATGGTGTATTTCTTTCTGTTTTCAAGGCAATTCCAGAGGTAAAGGCCCAGGACGTACTCAAGGAGCCCACACGGTCATCCATCACAACTGTTTTTCTGAAACTAAAAATAGATTTATCATTCTGATTTATCATTCTGTCCTTGCCATTCTGTGCTGCCACTACAGCCCATGGTTAGATGCCCCTGCTGCCCAAATTGCAGGCCCTGTCCTGGGAAGCAGGTGAATACAATGTAGAGACAGAACTGCTTACAGTGCTCAAGCTGACTGACCTCTGCCTTCACAGGGAAGCAAACACCATTCCCTTAATTTAAAACCAATCATCAACATCCCCTTTTAAGCTTGTCACCAACACCAGCATAATGCAATGTAATTTATCAAATCCCCGAGATTTGGTAATGGGAATGTGCTGCTGCCCCTCTGTAAACAGGCTGGCTTCAGAAACATGAAGGAGATGCTTTACTTTAGGAGTCATTGCTGCTCTGCCCCAGCAGAAACCCCAGTTTCCCAACATCACAGCTGGTGGAATTACATCTGCAACAAATCTTTAAAGTATTTTTTTTTTTAGAGAAATAGAGACCAACAGAAAAATAGAAATAGTTTTGGCTGTCAGAGTAGGGGGAAAAAGATGAAAAGATTACACAGCTTTGCTGGGGCCTAAAGAAGAAGACTCAAGGTGTGGCCATCCTGTGCTGATCAGCACATTGCTGGTGGGTCCTTTATTTCTGACCTTTTGGGTTCTTAGTATTCACTCACACACATTTGTAAAAATCAAGGTAAACCAATTGGCAGTAAATTTGTGAAAACTGGTTTAGTGCTTTCCTTTGTTTTCCTGGTGCTTCCAGCCTTCTTGGGGCTGTAGCTTGGTGATTTTAGCTGTAAGTTTATGAAACCACTGCCTTCCTGTGGCCTGGTGATTTAATCTCCAAGGCTCACCTCCATGGAACAAGTGTGTCACTGTAACACCAAATCTGATGGCACAGTGACCTTAGGAAGAAAAAAAAAAAATCAAACCACAAGAATAAACTGATAAAACTTCAGTTTTGGAAAGAACAATAGTATGAACTGGCCTCCAGTGCAGCCCCATAAACATGTTTGTGTGCTGTGATCAATACAGAAGGTACAACTGGGCTGGGAAGGACAGGAACAGGAACACCTTTGCATCCACTGGCACCAAACACCTTGTAACATCAAGAGACAATCCAGAAACTCACTCATTCTACTCTTCTCTCTGCTCCTTCTCCTGGTGGAAATGGCACAGCTGGCTGGCTGTGCTTCTGTTTAGTCTTATTCAAAGACACTTTCCAAAAAGTACTGTGGATTTGTGTGGAGAAGCTGATGGAGTTGTGAGATCCAGATGAAGCTCAAAGAAGTCACCAGGGTGCAGTCCAGTCCCTCTCTCCTGCTATGGCTCCTGAATTTGACATGTCTAAAAAGATGCCAGTGTATGTTCAGTTTTCCCCTAAATTATGGCACAAGTAAGATCCTTTACATAGAGGCCTGTTTCCTGATAATTTTAGTACTCAATGAGTCCTTATTTACTAGGAAATTTGGCTGAAATATGTCCATATGCTTCAAAGCCCGTGTGGAAACTAGAACACAGCCAGAGAGCATGACCACTTTGGCTTTGCTTCCATAGGATTATCAAATATCATTCCCTGCCCTTCACCCTGCAGGTTCAGTCTCATGTCTCTGATGTTCACACCTTCAAACGAGGTGGCTGAGCAGCCACAGAGCTGCTGCCCCATTCCATGGGCTGTGGGACACAGCAGGGAAGGGAAGAGGCATCCTCATCCTCCCAGGAATTCTGTGCTTGGTCAGCACCATTCCTGCTTGGCTTCCTTAATGAACACGGCTTTAATTGTGCTGGAACAGTTCCTATTAATGCAATAACACTTGCATTTGCACAAGGGCTGTGTCACATTTATCATGAGGGGAGGATGTGTACAGGCAGCAGCATTTCCATTAACGGCCCACACATGATGCTCTCCTGAGTTTCTGTGGAAACAGTCTAATCCAATTTGTCTTCCTGAAGTTCTGGTCTCTCAGAAGACATAACCCCCTTTTCCTACTTCCAGGGATCGTGCTGCTTGGCACAGCCATCAATCTCTTCCACGACTGGCAGTCCAGGCTAAATTCAGGCACAATATCTGCATTTGGTGATTAAAGACAACAAAGACTCTATTTCTTCAGGTTAAAACCCAGTTCCATTATAATTCAGTGGGAGTTTTGCCACGGACTTCAAAGGGCCAGAAGGCTCCCCCGGCCGTGTCTTGGGAGAGCAACATGATCCTAGCAGTGTCCAGGGGCTGGAAAGAATGGCTCCTTCTGGAGCAAAACTTCAAATTTAAAGCTGATCTTTCATTAGAGGCCACAAGGTCTGGTACTTCCTAAAAATATACCAAATAACTGTATCACTAGAGAATTTTAAAAGAGCTGTTATTTTATGCCCTAGTCATTTCAAAGCAGATTGGGTTAGTCTGGCAACAGCAATTTCTAAAGGAGTAACATGAAATATTTAAAGATTTATAGAACAAGTGGCCCACTTAGGGGCTCATCTAAGTTTTACTAAACATCTCTGGTTATGCCTTGCTGTGTCAGCAAAAAGAGGCTGAGATTTAAATAAATAAAACCTAGTAGCATGTAATAACAGACAGGAAAAAAAATAAGATACATCAAGTTACTACTGAAAAGAATATCGAGCTCTAAGTGATCTCTCTACAAACGACTCTGCTTGTCTCTGCAGCTGAACAGGAGACAGCTTTAATCTCCAGGCTGCATGTTATTTAACTAAGCTGAAATTGTTTTCAGTGATGTGAAGTGCATCCACTAAAGATAATGATCCCATTTTGGATTGACTTTATTTTTTTAACAAAGGGGACAGGTGGATATACATACTGAGCAGAAATGTTTTTCATTAACTGCAGCGCATCATCACAGTGCCTAGTTCCATGAAATACAAATTTGTGATATTCCTGACAACTGTTTCTTGTTGCTGTCTTGCCCTCTCATCAGTGTGTTATGGCCTGCTTAGGAAAGGATTTACTCCAGAAATGTTGAAATTGTCCCTGGAGTGAAATCAGCCACCCATGCCCAAACCCAGTGGGCTGAATCTTCACCTCCAAAAAATGACCCTGAATTATACTGCAGATTTATCTGCACTGAGAATTCATTCCAATTCCTTTCATTTTGGAGAGACACTTTAAGTAACTACTTAGATGGATACTTCAAACCTGAAAGGGCAGAGTTAATGGATTAGCCTGGATTAGCAAGGACTACACCCCACTGGAATGAGCCCCCTCTGCTTCAGAGCTGACCATGAATTAGAGAAGGCCTGGGGGTGACATCTTCCTTTTTGGGTTACCCCTGTTCTACCTGCACTGCTGATGTATGAAAGCATGCAAGGACATTTGTAGCTAAATTCCAAAAGTTTCCACAGCAGAGAAAGGCAACAGCACCCTGAACCTGCTACTTCTGCATCTTCACGTGTCTCCTCTCCCAGTTCTGCTTCCCACACAATATTTGGCTGGTGACATCAGCTGTACCTTCAGCTGAGATGGCCTATCAGACTGTGCCCAAAATTGTAATTTTTCAAGGCTGAAAAGCAGAACCACAATGGAATACCACATCTGGACAATGATGATGTGCAGTGTGTAGGAAATGTTTCAGATGTCACAATTCCTCATTTCCATGTAGGATGGAGAGCACAAACCTGCAAGGCTCAGTGTTTCCTTCTGGAGTGAGCAGACGTCTCACAGTTGCACTTCAGTCAGCTGCACAACCAGTTATTGCCAGGTACAATCTGTGAGTTTAAAGTGAGACCTATTTTCTCTGCCTTGAGCAATCTGACAGATCAGTGATTGAACCAAGCCCTCAGTACAACTTTTCCTTCTAAATGCCAGAGGCCTGCTCGTACCAGTTTGAGGTTATTTGTTCATACTCAGCTCTCATGTATTTCAATGTAAGAATGAGAAATTGGCAGTAATTAGTGACTCATTAGATCAGATGGCCTAAAGCTGACTTTGGGCCCTTTTAATCCCTGAAGAGATCTGGCAGATAAAGCTCAGAACTTCAGCAAAACCGAAGTGGTATTGTGGCAGTCCTAATGAATGGGTAGCCCCAAGTGCACTGGGCACCCAGGGCTGTATGGAGGTAGGTGGACCATGCAACACCTGCAATGCACCATTAATAACCTTCCTTAATTGCTGTGAGCCCCTGAGTACACTGCCAGTGCCTGGATTTTCACTATCCTGCCTGAGAGCCCCCCTGCAAGGGTTTCAGCTCCCTGATGTGCCAGATGATTTTCTGACCCTTTTGCAGGATGCACAACATGGGGTTTTGGCATTTGACTCTGTGCACTACCACAGCGACAACCTCCGTGCTAGGTGACAAATCGTTGTCAACATCCACAGGGGAGGAAATCCTCTCCTGGCTCTTGTCAGAGTGGCTATTTGAGCTTTGCCAACACAGCATTGACAAGAGGATCAGAGGTTCTTCTAATGCCACCTTGTCTTTTCAGGTTAATTTATGCCTTGTTCTTTATGCCTGTTTAGTTAAGGACATGCTGCAGGTATGGAGAGGAAAATGTCACAGAATCACCACCTGGCTCCTCTGTTTTGATCCGGCTGACAAATGCCAGAACCTTTGAACAGCAGGTTGCTAAATAATAAACAGACCACGTCTTTAAAAACACCTGGTGCTTGCTTAAAATGGTAATTTTGTACCTGGTTAGTGCCTGGCACAGGTGCCAAGCTCAAAAGCTCCCCTTTCCCTCCCCTGCCCACCAAACACAACACCAACAAGTAGAAGACACAACAGCAATTAGGTGTAGTGAAGGGTTAGAATTCAGCCTACCAGCCACAAGGAACGTGAGGAACAACAGCAGAGCCCCTTTCTGAGTGGAAAAACTTCAGGAAAGGGAAGGGAAAATAAATAAATAAGGATGAAAGAAATGCCCAGTGGCAACCATTTTCAGTGTGACCTAGTGAGCTTTCAACTTCAAACCAGTCAGATCAAGAGCTTCCCAGCGGCGTCACCCAGGGATCTGTCACTCACACATCAACCTCGCTCACTCTGCCTTGTCTCACGCAGACACGCTGCCAGATACAGAAATATCACGGCCTTCTTGCATGACAAGGAAAACAAAACAACACAAAACCCCCTCAGCCCAACAGCCCTGCTGAAGCCCGAGAGCACTGACAAGCTGTGACCCCATTGTCCACAAAAGGGCAACGTCACCAGGCAGAGCAGGGAGGATGCAAACAGAATGGTAATCGGGAAGCCATCTGCTATTAAAATGCAACTCAGGCCAGAGCCTTCCAGTGAGCCCTTCCCACTGAGAGATGATGAGGCTGGGATTTACTGTGAGGAAGCAATAGCTGCCTTGGGTGCTTTGCAAACGGAGGGGAAGGGTCTTCTTTCAGCTCATCATTTTGGTTCTGAGCAACTTACAGTGTTATTGAGGTGGGTGTGGGGCTAAACAGCTGCACCTCCACCACTGCAGCTCTTAGGGTATGGTGTTAGACACCAGAAATGACTGATGTGATTCAGAACATGTCCCTCAGCCTGACAGCTTGGAAAGGAACCCAGAAGTAAAAGACTAATATTTTTAGGGAAGCACAGAAGTACAAGAAGCAGATCAGAAAGGAGAGAAAGGTGTCACTACAGTTAAGGCATCAATATCTGACTGAGTGTAATTCTACAAAATAGCTCTAAGTGACCCACAGTAATCAACATTTCAATTAGGTTTCAATGCAATAATTTATCCGTAGCAGCCACACAGTAACTGCACCTATTTTTGTCCAATCCATTTCTACCATATTAAAGGCTAGAAGTATTCATGGTGTCTGGAGACAGCCATTAGGAAAATATCTCAAGTATTTAGTGTATAAACTTGGCATTTATGGTCTGAAATAGGGACAGGCAGCACTGATGAATCCTTGGCAGCTTCCTTGTTCAAGACAGATGAAGAACTCTGTAATTTCAGACTGATGCTGAGAAACTATATATACACACTGCCTTTTTCATGAATCTCTTAAACCAAGGAGTGAAAAATGGGCAGACATCCTCGTGTTTTCAACAGTTTATACAGCCTCTTGCACACACTGTAAGTAGTCTCAATAGCAAGTGAGTAACAGCCACTCTCTAATAGAAAGTGAGACATTTTTCATCCAGCTATTTCTTACCAACCTTTGAACTTGCTACTTTCAAACCTTGCTCACCAGCCATTGGACAAGCTTAATTTGAAAATTAACAAGTATTTTGAAAGCGTTTACAAAAAAGTCAATATTGCACCTATGCACTTCCAGCATGGCTGCAGAGAACACACTGGTGGCACAAGGTGCAAATCATCCTCCATTTCTGGACAAAATGCTACCCAGTCAACACCATCATCCAGTTATTACTGGGAAAGAACGGCACATCTCTCAGCTCCAGACAAAGGCTGCCAATGAAGCCATTTGATGATTTGAAAACACATTTGCATCAATGACATTCCTAAAAAAACCATGCAGGCGTTTCACGGCAGTATTTCCAGAAAGAAGCTCTCAGGGTGGCTACAGAAGTGTGTAGAGTCAGCAACATCTTTCAAGGGGATGTTCAACATCTTTAAGCATATCTGAGAGTCATCTGCTTAGACACTAGAAAGGACACTATGTGACAGGTCATGTGTGAGAAACACCCAGAACAATGCACATCACGAACCACACAAAGGCTGAAATATGTCCTCCTAAGGCCTTCACAGAGCTGGCTAGGGCACAGTAACGAGCTGAGGGGTTGTTAGCGTGGCATCTGCAGAGAGCCAGCGACACGGGCAGCCACGCTATTTCCTGCACGGACTTCGCTACCAGACAAGAGAGATGTGGCCTAGCTTGGCTCCGCTGGCTCTAATTCCCGCTGTCTCTTGCCCAGGCCTGCATGTGAGCCCGTTCTGGGGCAGCCTGGCTGGGCCTGGCGGGGCCTGGCAGGGCCTGGCTGGGCCTGGCGGGGCCTGGCGTGCCCCACACGCCGGTGGCGGCCTGGCGGGGACTCCGCCACCTCCCCGAGCCAGCTGCCAGTGGAGAAGCGGCCCCGAGCGTCTCCCACCAGTTGGCAAACAAACGAGACATCGTGTTTGTGCAGTTCAAGCTGTGTTGCCAAATTCTAATAGAACGAGAGTTTCTGTAATCCTGAAAAGGGGCTATGTGATCCTTGGAAACAAGATGCTCTTGTCTGGCCTTCCATTCATTTTGTAAAACATGTTAAGTTTAATTTCAGTGCTTGGAGCTGCAGCTGGCCAAGGAGCAAAATCACATTCATGTGTTAAAAAAAGAACTGGAAAGAGATGCAAGCTGCTAAATTTTGATACTGATCTGCAGCCAGCCTCGAGAGAATGGCTCGGTCAGGACTTCTGGGCTTTTTCCACTAAACAAGCAAAATATGACTCCATTTTTTACAATCATAAAACCGGATTTTCTGTCATTCCTTTTTCTCAGTGTAGGTAATATGCAAAATTAAACACGTTTGCTTTCCAGTGAAAAACATCCATGCCCACACCCCTCTCTCTCTGCAGTTCTTGGGACTGGTCCTAGCAGTGCCAGCCAATTCCCCCTGCTGCTGCACCAGCTGCAGAATTGTACTTTCAGGGCAGGAATTTCAGGAATGAAGAAATACCTGCTGTCATTCAAAGCAGCTAAGCAGAGAATCCCTGACTGATGACAGACATTTTCTTTCCATAGCTACTGACCTCCCATGTTCACCCCTCCAAATTCCCTGGCAATATTAATTACACACCTATTTGCAAACCCACTGGGCCAAATCCTGATCGTAAGAACTGAAACAGGCAGAGGAATATGTCATCTTGCCAGTCACCAAATGAGATGTGGCTGGGGAAACACAGCTCAAACTCATTGTCAAATCCACACCAAGCTGTAGTGCAACCAAAACCACCAGCCAGGGATGAAGTAACAACCACTCTCCTAATTGTTACTGCCCTCTGAGGTCACCCTGTCATCCCAGACTCTTCAGAACCTGATCCAGGGCCCACTCCAGCCTTTGTAAGTCTTTTCAGAGAGCTGAACAAACCCTGGTTCAAGTCCCTGTGAGTTCCTCATGTGTCAGCCTAATCCAATGAAATGAATCTTCAACCTTTATCCCAGCCACCAGGTAATGTCCCTCTTGGGAGGGGTCTTCCTTTGGTACAGATCCCTCACGTTTCCTATACTCCAAAAGTCGTTAACTTTTAACACAAAATCACTTGTTTATTGAAAGTGTCCATTTGCAGCAAAGGAACATTTTTAAAATTCCCATTAAACTGAGAACCATGGGGCTTGAAGCCAAATTAATTCTCCTACACCAAGTTAAAAATGAACCCCTAAATGTTATGATGCCTGCCATGTTTGGTTTCTATATTTATACCTCAGGCATACAGTTACTGACAAAACTAAAGGCACTGATAAGATCTCTCCCAGAAAGCAAGAATTCCCCTGAAAGAAAACAGACTGCAGGATTTTACAGTGTTGGAAATCCATTGAATTTAGACATATAAAATATTTTTAAAAGCCAAACAGTCAAGATCCACAAGTCTTTGGAGCTGCTCAAAATTTTGTTAATGAATTTTACAATTGCTGGCTTGTTAACGGACCAAAACGCTCAAGGGAGAGAAACTTCTGGAATAAAAACTAGTAAGGGCAAGAAAAAGAGGAAAGAGGGAAAGGAAGAGGCTGAGGCAACAGCAGAAGCTGAAGTGAGAAGTCAGCTCATACAGCTGAACCTCAGAGAGGATGGACTTTTCCTGTGCATCTGTCTCACTGCCCCAGGTAACCAGAGGGACTTTCCCACCAACAAATCACTTTTTGGGAAATACCTTCTCCCCAGGCAAGACCTCCACACTGCTGCCAGCAATGAAAAGCCCATGAAGGGCAGTGGCAGCAGGATCTCATCCTCAAAAAAGCAGCTTTTCATTCCACTTGTTTCACTAAGGAAGCAGTCTGGCAACACTGTTGTCCAAAGGCCGAGCACATTCCCGGCTGGTGTTCAGCTTTTACTCCAATATACTCGTAGCCTCAAATCTAGATTCCATTTTACAGCTCCTGTACACCTTGTCTCATGCATTTTCTGAATGTTAAAGGTATCACAGTATTTTCCATCAGTGCTGTAAAATACTGAGTAGTTCGAAGAGCTGGCTGAAATGCCATTTTCCCCATTACATTCAGAGCACAGACAAAATCTTTCCCTCTATTTGAAATATTATTTTCAAGTTCTTATAAAGGCTATAAACATTTTTTTTTTTTAAGGTAACAGAAATTCAACTCTCTGAGACATCCAATTTCTCATCTAGTCACGTATTTCATGTTATATTTGGGTATTGTTTCAGCATGCTGAATGTCTGTGAGTTTTCTACACTTCAGACATCTCTGATGCTGTGGTCTGACTGTAACAGCTCCCTCAGCCCACTGACAACACTCAAGTGGAAGTGGCAACAGGGGTTAAATTTTTGTTTGATCCTTTTGTTAAAAACCATCCACAATGACAAATAGAGGAGACAAGGAAGCTTCATTCCTGTAGTGGAATCTGTCTAAAATCCAATGACACTGGAGCTATTCTGGACCTCTGAAGATGCTTTTGTTTGGATTCTTGGCTGCTTTCCAGCCACTCCATCTTTTCTTGCTGGACACTGCTCCACAGCTTGCAAACAGAGATGCTTCTTCCCATCTTATTTCCTATGTTGTTTCAAGCTCTTATTTTAATTATTCTTGCTGGGAAGTGTTTGGCGCTGAACTAGAAAAGGATAAACTCTTCTTCAGCCTAAAAATACTTAAGTGGCTTGTAGGCTATCTTAAAAAGCCCTAACATTTCTATCTAAAACCCTGAACCTAGCCTGAGATCACATGCATACCTTTATTAAATATAAAATGCAGGACTAAAATATCAGCTAAAAAGCATGGCTGTAGCACCAAGGCCAGGAAACTCTCAGCAAAGCTTATCTTCAGTACACTCAGAGCACCCAGCAATTGCCAGGGGTGGGTGTTCTCTAAGCTTCTTCCACTTGTAAATAATGCATTGCTGGAGCAGAATGTTCTGAACAGAAATACACAATTGCGATTGACACCTGCAATACAGCAACTTCTTTATTTCTCTGCTCCGTGGATGGATGTCTCTAGAACCCCAAAATATGCCAACCTGCCTCATCCTTACCATGTCTTATCATCTCTGGAATTCTCTTCTGTGTTGCTTCCTAACCTCATTGCCCAGTCCACACATCAGTGAAGCAGAACACTTTGTAAAGTGAAACAGGTAAATAGTTGCTAGGTTTTCTCACAAATAAATTTTAGCCTGATTGTGAAAAATAGTTTATTTTTGTGTATTTGTGTATTTTTAAAACACCTAACCAACAGCTAGCACATGGTAAGGCCCTGGTATTTGGGGACCCTGCATTCCAGTGACATAAACCATTTAGTCCTGAGGTTTCCTTAATGAAGAAAAGTGTGGTCTAAAAAAATGAGATCCTGGTTGTGATTTTGTACACCTCAGGGTCATCTGTGGTTGGATGCAGGGATGTAATTCAGGACCATCTCATTTCAGGTTAATGTGAAACATGGAGCTGGGAGGATGAAGCAACTAAGAATAGAATCTTTTTAAGCAGCAGTTAAGTCAATCCTTTTAAACTTTACTGGGGATTAGCTTCGGGAGAAGCTTATTTGTGTGGTGACCAGATCTATGCAAAACCTTGGCTTCAGATGATGAAACATGGGATAGGTTGAACACATCTTTTGTTGAACACGTGCCAAGGAACCTGTAGATTTGACCTGATTAATATTTTCAGATAGAAAACATGCACAGGCTGATAGCACTGCAAAGTTTTGACCTCAGCTACCAAAGCACATTTGCTGACTTTGGCTGACTTTCTCATTCAGATTTGGAGCTTGAAGCCCAACACAGGTTGAATGTATACAAAGCAAAAGTGGGAAAAAAATAATATTTGCACAGAACTCTGCAAACTGACCCATACTCGGCTCTAATGAGAACATAATGGTTTATCCAGCTGCACAAAACAGAGGCAAGAAGCATAAGAGGAATGCCTCTGCTTTCTTAATTTTTAAAGATGTGTTTGGACTTCGGTACTCATGGGAGATTTTTTTTCTGAATGTATGCATGTACACTTCTAAAAGTGCACCACTAGCATTTTAAACCACATTAAAACATGCCTAAGCCAGAATGGAAGGTTTGCTTCCACTGAGAGCAATAAAAAAGAAAGAATACCAACCCCTAAGACTGACTTTATAAATCTTTGGATTATCCTGCAGTCTGTGGGGTATCTTCTGTCTAAACTGCTGGCAGCCCCAGGGGGATAGGGATGGATCGTCCCTTGCCCCTCCCCAGCAAACAGCCCGAGCCGTGATTACTGCGAGCTCTGGGAGACACACTGAGCACTGAGCCGAAATGTTTGTGTGTGTCAGATCAATCTTTTCACTGACCAGGACAGCTGTACTCACAGGGGGACCACCAATCATCCCGCTAGGAACTGCTTCTGTCCTTCAACAGGCAATTAACGTGAGTCCATTACAGCTCCCCCGAGGCCCCCGCGGGGCTGCAAAAGGCATCGACTGAAAGGTCAGAAACCTCATGAGGACAGGAAAGAAGCTGTGCCTGGCGAAATGGAGTGGAAAGCAGTAGCTATTTGTCACCCGCTAGTAATTCAAAAAAAGGGGGGAGGGAGAGGCTTGAAGGGGGTCCAAGCCTTGAGCACAACTGCGAGCACGTGGCAATGGGAGCAACAGAAATGGGAGCTGCAGGAGGTTCTTCTGGGACAAAGATTTTATCCGGTGTAGAGCCCAGCAAACCCCACTCAACCAATTCTACAAAGAAACTGGAAGTGAGAAAGTGCCCAGGCTGATTAATAACCCATAGGAAAACTCCAGGTAAGGAGTCCCGGGGGGCTGAGGTTCACCACTGACACAAACATTTCAGGAGAGAACCAACAAGGAATTAAGTGACCAGAAGCACACAGAGAGTGGTATTCATGAGTACTAACATTTTTCAAAAAGAAGCAACAGCTTCAGTCCAGTGGTGGAAAAGCAACAAACATGGTGGCTTGGGGGGATCTGTTACAGATGGCTCTCTATTTCTGTTTGAGAGTTCTGGGCAAGACCACAAAATGATTTGGTTGTGGAGGTCTCAGCTGAATCCCTGCACAAACCTCTCCAGGTACACCACCAACCAACCCTGGCAGTTTTCCTATGGAAATGTAATCAAATGATTGCCAGGTGGGTGACCAAAGGAGGAGAATCAGGAGAATCAGCCTATACAGAATATTTAATTTGCACACGAGTGCAAGGAAGAGTTAGACTAAATTAGTTCATGATGTTAATTGGGAATAACTTTCATCCAGTTCACTGGTTAACTTTCGCCCACAGCACCCAATGGAAAGTGTTATCACTGTTGCTTTCCTGTGATAAGAATATTTCACAGAGATCTGGTAGTACTTGTGCAATCAACAGAACAAGCTGAAATACGGCAAATGTTAACTGTTCAACAACAGAACTTAAAAGGTAAACAGCAAGAATAAAAACAGTGAAAACTTGTCAATTTCTTTGGACATGACTCTGAATTATTTGTGTAATTATAATTTTACTTGATGTACAAAACCTAGACTGCAAAAGAAAAAAGGGCAGGATGAAGAAATAATCAACAATCATGTGTTGATATGTCCAGTCTTCAGATGACTGTACAGGGACTGCAAACACCATGAGCTCCACTGCCTTCAGACAGAAACCATGGTGGCCTTTGACTCTGTCTGCACTATCTCCAACATGTCTTAGATTATGTAAAATTTCTGTATTCCACTTTCATGCAAAATAAATTCTGGTGACTGTGTTCTTTGTGGAGAGATGTGCATCCCACGTCCAGATTATTTATGAGGGTATAGAACGTTTGACTTAGCAGAGCACCCATCACCCAGGGGCTGACAGGCCTGCAGGTCACTGAGGGGGGGTTGTGTGTCCCACTGCCAGCTTTACCAGGGCTCCCACCTACAGAGGGCCCAGGCAAGGGCAAGAATATCCCCATGGATGTCACCACCCACTCAATCACCTGTAGTCCCAGCATCACAAGGAGGTCATGGCATATTTCTTACCCATTTCCACGGAAAATTCTGTTTTCTATCTCCTCCTCCTGTCTCTTATTTTCTGGGTTCTAACTTAGTTTTCTCTCTGCCTTCAATATTTGATGTGCACATACACAGTGTATGTGTGTTTATATCTAAATATCTATACATCTATCCCTGAACTTTTCTTCCCTACATGAAGTTTAGTAAACACACATTGTGGATTCAGGTAAAACTACAATTACAGAAACCTTTTTGTTCTAGTATTAACTGCCTTGTTCCCTCTCCCTTGTGCTCCCCTCTCCAAAATGCCTCTGACCACACTAAGGGGTGTCAGGTTAGCTCATTCCCGAGGGCTGCCTGCACTCCTGACACCCAGCACCACAGGGCTTTATCCTCGGCAGCAGCAGGCTGATGTTTAAAAGAAGCTGCCAATTAGTATCCAAGACACCAGTTAACAAGACAGTTTCTTCTAATGGCTTGTATTGATGAATGAATTAATGAAGTTCCACAAGTTGTTTATGTGTGGAGAGTACTGGTGTGACACCCCTGGCAGCACACAGACACCCGGGGATGTCAGCAGCCCAGAAGGTGACACAGGTCACCAGCCTGCCCTTCACACACTGTCTAGACAGTCCTGCAGAAGCCACCTGGGCAGAGCCACAGCCCAAGGGACCTCAGGGCAGCACTGCTGGCTGCAGTCACTCCGGGTATGGCCCTGTGCTGCCATTTGAGAAAGCTGGAAGAACAAAAGTCTGGAAATTTATGGGATAAACTCATCCAAAGTGCCAGTGCTGAGGGAAACTCACTCTGTTTTACCTTCAAAATAACACTTTAAAGCTTCAATGGTCAACCCACATGTATGCATCCAGAATGACACATACTGAGATGAAGATATTGAGGCAAGCTTGCTCTACCTTTAATTAGAAGACCATTAAATCAAGTGCTCAATTTTATTTCCTATCAAGAAAAGATTCTACTTTTTAAGGGCACTTGAACTTTTCTAGGAGCATGAGTAGCAGCATTCGATTAGAACATGAAGTAAATACTGACAGCATTAACAGCATTATTGCCTCTTACAGGCAGATTTGATAAGCAGGAAACAGATTTGCACATATATGCACCACTTTGCATTGGTAGCAGAAGGTCCAGATATACAATTGTGTAGTGTCAAGATCTGGGTCCCAGAACAAGGTACTGCAGTGCTGCAACCTCACCCTGAGGGTGCTGAGAGTTGCTCTTGTCCTCCTAAGGATAGTTTGGTTTGCTCAGATCACTAAAACAGTAACTTTTTCCCAGTTAACTGAATGTACCATCAGAGAGCCAAAGACTCCACTTGGCTCTGGGAACTTTGCAGTGAGATCTCAGAAATTCACCTGAGATGCACCAGGGGTTTGTAGTCAGGGCCCAGGAATGAGGTGCCTTAACTTGATTTTGGCCACAACAACGTGTACAAAAAGATTAAGACTGAAACAAGTATGAGATGCACTATGATGCATGTTTTACTGACAGGAGATCATAAATTGTGTGCACAACCCGTCCAAGCTGTCTGTCACCTCCTGTCTTTCTCCTCCCTCCAAAAGAGATACAGTCATAAAACCTTATTGATTCAAGTCCTTCATTCACTATTTGGGGATAGTTCTTTGTGAACTCAACAGGCATTTGTTTGATGTATCACAAATTCATGAGGGTGTTGAACACATGACCAGTCCTGGAAATGAAGTTGACATAGCTTGTCTAACTGTGGACATAAGAAGAATGTGAGACTGTGGATAAATGAGAGTCTGTGGTGGCCAAAAAGCAGCAATTACATGGGAATAGCACGGGCGAGAGAAGCAACAGAGTGAGAAAACAGATATGGCTGTTTTATTTGAATTTGAATATTTGAAGCATGTTAGGGCAGTTTTTACAATGCAGGTGGTGAGGCCCTGGCAGAGGTTGCCCAGAGAGGTGGTTGCTGCCCCATCCCTGGAAATATTCAAGGTCAGTCTGGGATAGGGCTCTGAGAGACCTGAGCTAGTTGAAGATGTCCCTGGCAGTGGCAGGGCGGTTGGACTGGATGATATTTAAATGTCCTTCCCAACCCAAACCACTGCACATTCTATGATTTTATTACTGCCTTCCTTAACCAGAAACACGTGCTCGAGGACATAACACTCTGTGCAATCAGCCCTTCACAGAGAGATGGAGGACAGATTTGCATTCAACTAACTGATCAAATGTTAAGAATTTCTTAATTGCCTTAATAGTTTAATTTTATTTGTCTCTAATCTAATTAGTAAAGAGAAGCGTGCGTGGGGGGAGCTGATTGAAGGGGAGGGGAATGCCTTCATGTCTGCAATGTAGAAACCCTCCGCTCCCTCCGCGGCCCCTGTGCAGGCAGTGCAGGTGTCAACAGATCCCTGTTTCCTCCTCATTATCCCACTGCCTTGCTGGACTGTCTGCTCTTGGAAACTTCCTTTGAAGGCTTTAATAGCAGCATTCATTTCTGCTGCAGATAAGGTGAGTCCAGCTTTTTTATGCGCAGTAATTTAATAGGAACTCAGGTCTAATTTAATAGATCCTTTATGTCTCTGTCAAAGGCTGTTACCATTGATTGGTGCAATGGCTCACACAAGTCTGTAAATACATTAATCTCTCTAGAGCCTGCGACAACAATGCTGTTCACAGCATGAGCAGTACAGATGGACAAACCCTTACTGCACAAATGAGGGACTGACTGAAAACTTGCACTAAATGAAGTCTGAAAAACTCGGAAAATCAGGGTATTCCCTGGATCAGTGAATGCTACGAAATCTGGATCAGGCCTCCTGAAGCTCCAGAAGTACCAGGCTGACTCAGTTAATGTGTGCCAACACATTTTGTTCAAGTTTAATTTACAAGCTTTCTCCCTCTTTCAGGAGCTCAACCTGCAAAGGCATGACCAAGTGACAAAGTGAGAGAGACCCATCCTAGTGATGAAAGTTGGCTCAGACATCCAGGGACAGAACCTCTCCACACTGCTCACACAGAGGACACACTGATATACTTCGGTATTTATTCATTTTTTTTTCCTGTCTACACCTTCTACAACACTTCACAGTATGGAAAACACTGCGTGGGACTGACTTCCTGCCAGATGCTGAACATCCACAGCTCCAGCTGCTCCAAGAGGCCACCAAAGTGCCCAACCCCTCAGCTGAGGGCTCTGCAACACCCAGCATGGACTTTTTTCCTTCTAAACAACTGGCCATCACTGGTAAATGTACACTAGTACAAGGAAGGAGATTCATTAATGACTGATCCAAAGGCATCCTGTGCAGCACAGCATCGTGTCCTTTTCATTTCAAAGCCAGCCTGTAAGAGAGCTGGGTTAGGAAGTAGAAGGAAAACATCATGGCAGGAATATTGGTGTATTTTGGATGCAAAGCAGAAGCTTATCTGTTTTACTACTGCAGCACCAGAGAAAATCAATTTTGACACAGAACTGCCACTTTACAAGAAAATAACTATACTTTCCAATAACCTAATCTGTGCAAAGCCTACTGAAAATTCCCTAAAGAACCAGTAGTTAAAACCTCCATTAAATCAAAGGGTTTAATATGGGAAGGGAAGAGAGGATGCAGTTTGACTTGGGAATGTAATGGACTCAGTGGGGAAATAAATACGTTGTTTTATGTGTACAGTTACAGAATTTGAGAACACAGCATTCATTTCAAAGGGAATTCTCTTGCTGTGCAACTTATTCCTAAACAGATGTGATTTTTGCTTATTCAAAAACATTTAGGTAACAATTACAGCATAATAAATTATAATTGCCATCATCTTCCAGCTATGCTATGACTTCTATGCAAACACAAAGAAAATGCAATTATATAGAACTGTAAATCCTATTTTCAGGTAGCTTAGAGCACTGACAGAACACTTGTTTGTTTTCTTTAGAATGAACAATACTTTAAAATATCTGTCCAAAGGAAAAAGCCATATCTGTTAGGAGGCCTGGCAGCCTGATAAGGTCTGTCTTACCCAGCTTCTGCTCAGAGAGGGGCCCAACTCTAAGGAAGTTCATTATTTTTTGGAAGGTGATATTTTACTCTTAGGTTTTATATTAGGAGTCTGCTTAAATTCGTTTCTAAGCTGACATATTAACTAAGCAAGGCAGGACTGCTGTTTGAACACTGAAGGAAGAGAAAGTAACCAGAAACTGAAAAGCAGGATTTTTATGATTGAATAGTGCAGGAGATTGCACAAGAATCAAACAGTTCATATAAACATAAATCATTCTACAGCATTTCAGAGAGCTGCAGCTTAGGGGTGGAATTCTACAAGATAACTCAAAAATAATCCCCTTGCAGTCTGCAACTCTTCATTAATTAACCTTTGCTAGATATCACTAAAGTGCTACAGCAGTTGTGTTAGAAATCAATTATAAAACACAACTTCAATTATAAATAACCAAACATTTATAACTGATATGTGTTTGAAGCCTGAGTCTGAAAAAGAAATAATATACATCCCATATTTATTTAATAAAGGAGACTTTTCATGAACAGAATGAGGGGCTGTGAAGTCCACATTTACATCAGGTGAGATAAGTCCTGCAGTGTGACATGGAGAAACACCACGACTTGGAAAATCTTTGCTAGAAAAACACAGAAACAATTCCAAGTTCTAGGGAAGGTCCCTGCTTCTCCTCAAGCTGGTGAGAACTCTCCTGAAGAAGACAGCCTCATACTTGCATCCCAAAGTTTCCAAAGCAATATTTCAGACCAACCTTCCTGAATCTCAGGAAGGAATTTTAAGGCTGTGAAAGGGATGCTGTCAAGTTAAGAGCCATTTTATCAGCATCAGTTTTAGATTAAAATGTTGCTTTTCTCCAAGAAAGAGCAGCAGGCCAAGGAGGAAGAACTACCATCACTGACAAAATCCACCTGTCCCCTGTCAGCATTAAGGTTTCCTTTTCCATCTCATCTTTCATCACTTCTTTCGTTTCCTTTAGAAAAATATTTATCCTTAACAAGACGCCTGGGTTGCATTTAACTTTCTACTGAGTAAAATGAAAATCAAGTTCACACTCCACTTTCAAGGAGAAGGGATGGAAGACAGTGAAATCAAACAAAAAAGTCTTTTAAAGACACTTTTTTTCCCCCCAAGACCTTGGGAAAGAGTTGAAATTAGAGGAGTCAGTCTAAAACAAAACATTTTATATGCTAGGCCACGTGGCACTACATCAAATGCTTTCAAAAACCCATAGGGCAGAATGACTGGTCAGAAGCTAATTTAAACAGTTGGTTAATTGTGATCCTTCACAATCATTAGTAACCACTGCATTTAAAAGGCACAGGATTTAATGGCCTGCTCCATTTCAGAGCTAGAGCAGAGCAGAGGAATCCATTCTCAAGGCTGGAGAAGATTTGCAGAGTCTCAAACACACATTAACTGACCTGAACACTACATAAATCCTGGAGAAATACGGTTCCTCTGGAACTGCTAGAATTTCATCAGCACCCAGGAGCAGTGGCACAGCTGCAATGTCAGTGAGAGACAACAGCACATCCCAGTTGTGTCCTGTCTTTGGTGCACACATGGGTACAGGTCCCCAAAAGTGGCACAGAATGGGACACAGCAAGGGCAGAGCCAGGTGCTGCCCCTCCCATGTCAGGTGGCTGCTCCAGACTCCTTCAGCATTCCCTCTTCAGCCACATTCATAGTTTAGTGATGGCAGATGGCAGAAATGTTTGTCTTTTCAACTACAGGAAACAGTTTTTCTGCAAAATTACACTTTTAAAGAATTGCAGGATGCATTTTTGAATTGTTCTTCTTATAAAAGCTAGCAATCACATCAGGAACTAAAGCAATACCAGGAGACCTTATCTAAAACCACAGTAATATTGTCTGACTAGGAAGCACCTGGAAGTTTTTCCTTTAGCGTAAGACGTGGTTCTGGTGTTGAGGAGTTCAATGCTGCTCTGCATCTGGAGTTTGTCCCACAACCTCCTCCCTTTTAATGTTCCTCATTTTGTTCATCTGCTCCACTTTCTGACGTGTCAGCATCCTGCCTCAGGTCTGCAGGAGATTGAAAGGTGTGCCCTGTGGGTTACACTCTCCCTAAATCATCCATGATCTATTCTGCTTGGCTTCAATGACTGAGTCTCATTTGCACAATTGCCCTATTAATTTACTCACCATTGATTTACATGACTTTTGCTGGAAATCCTCCACCAGACCTCTATTTTACATGCTCTCTCAAAAGCTCCCTTCCAGCTTTTTTCTCCCCCATCATGTTCCTTGTCTCATTTCTCTTCCATTTGCCATCATTCATCTGTCTCTTATCTTCTTCCTCCCTCTCCCTCCCACTGTTCTGTCTTCCTTCTGTTTCTTCTCTGTTCTCCTCCATTTCCCCCCTCCCTGCAAGTCTCCCTCCTTGCTCCACAGCAGCTAATAAATCTACCAGGAAAGCCCAGAAGCCCCAGAAGATACAGGTGTAAAGGCAAAGGAGCGTAAATAAATCAAGATTCCTCGTGAAGAAGAGCAACAGCTGTGACTTCCTTTTGGCGAGTACAAAGACTGATGGGTGACCATCATTATCTATCTTGCAGCACTTTACCTTGTCCTTGTATCTTTTTGTCTTCCTGAGAGGAGCTCAGTCTCTCAGTTCAGATTTTATGGCTACTTTCACCCTCTCAGTAGGTCACACGCCCCCGGACTGGTGCCCTGATTACCAGTTTGACTGTGAAAACCAAACCTTTCCATCTGAACAGACAACAAACTGCTGGGCTTTGATAACAGGCATATAAAAGTGCATGTATACATTATGAAACACAGACAAACAGAACCATAGAACAGAGGCATTTTCCAACTCTCATGACTATATGCTCTGTGTGAAAACTAATAAATAAATGAAGTTGCTTCTAAGCTAAAAGTCTCATTCAGTATCTTTTAAAAAGAAAAAAAGGACTGAAGTGCAGAGGGTTAGACTAAGAGGACTACAAAGATTTACATATTCACAGTGAGTAAATAAATAACCTAACCTTAATGCCCCACTCTGCAGGGCAGAGACAACAAGGAGAGAGAAAGTGTAGGAAGGAGATGTTCAAAGACCAGCAGACCCCAAAGAGCAGTCGGTGTACATGACATAAATGAGCTGCTCAGCCTGGAAGTCAGGGACAATTGAACAAAGTCTCAAAATGTCCTTAAGACACCCGGCTGTGCCCTTCCTGCAAAGCCTCTGAGCACAGCACTGACCTGTGAACTAACACCTGACATGGAGCTGAGGGAGCCCCAGGCAGAAGCAAACCCTGTCAGTGAGCATGAAGCCTGGTTTTACTCGTGGCAGAGACACCCCTCCCTTTAAGTGCATTACATGCATCTGCAATAAATGCAAACCAGCCATGCTTACCAGTCAGTCACGTTGCTTGCCTGAATGAAAAAAATCCTCCTCCCTACGCAAAAAAGACTTAAAGACTGAGTTGAGAACACTCTCCACCTCCTAAGCCCAAATTAACAGCTGGGCTGTGCAGCTCTGAGCTGGACAAGGCCACAAACTCTCAGCACTTGGCTATTATCTGAAAAATAGCATGGAACTCCAAAGTAATGACAGACTTCCAGAGATAATACGCTACAATATTACAGTATGTGAAGTTACCCATTTTATTCTCAACCTAATTTCCATGTAGTTTGCAATTTTCAGATTTAATCATGTAGTTGAGAAAATACAAATTGCTTGTATTACTCACATATTTACATTGTACTGTACATAGCATGTAATTACAGTCAATGGTTACTATGGAATTACTGAGTTTCTGCACAGTTCTTTGTGTCCTCCTCTGGAAAGTGCCAAAGGAATCTTTCACTGCGCTGAAACACAACCCAGAGTGATGTGAGAAAAAAAAATAATGAGGGTCCTCCCTTCAGGTCCTGTCTGACAGCATGAGGGAAGCATAAGGAAAACTCTCCATGCAGAAGCATTGTCAGCTTTCCTTGGTCCCCAAAGTCCTACAAAAGAGCACTCTGCAGGTCCTGATTAATGTTCCAGACCTCCACTGAAAGGGATTTTCTACTGCTGTACCTGAGCTCCTGTCCAAGAAAAGTGATTTTGATTGACTTGTCCTGACCTGAGCTCTTCTGGAGAAATTAAGGTGGCAGCTTGCCAATTCTCTTGGAAGGACAGTGCTTGTTTTTCGTTTCCTTTACCACTTTTAAAAACACACAGACAAGACTTACATATGGTTGGCTCATCTCCGATATCTGAAGGTCTGAAGTTTGAAGGTTAGAGCTAATCTTAGCTATGGTATTTTGTGCTGAAGTCAGAACACAAGTAGTTTACAAGAAAATCAGCTTTAACAAGTGATGGTAGAAACAGAACAGGAAAAAAAGTATTACTGGTATAAAATAAAGGGAATGATGATCACTAAGAAATGTAAAATCCAATGACAATATGCTGAGTAGAGACAGCACTGCCAAAGCAGTGAAGATTAGAGAGGTCTAGAAGACAAGAAACCAAGTGATTATTTCTGATTTTACCTGAATTGTCAATATGACCTTGGGTTAAATATTTGAAGGAGGTGCTCAGGATGGTCTGGGCTGTGGTGTGCCAAAGAACCTCAGTAATGTCAGCTGTTAGAAAAGGTTTCCTCCACACTAACATCCAATATTACAAAGTTTCACCAGTTCATTTAGCTGCCCAAATAAACAGGTTTGCAGACTCTTTCCTGGGCCCTGAGCTTATAATGGGATGCTGAGAACTATCAGAGTTGCTGGGGATCCTGGATTTCCAGTTCCCCAGGAATGGAACGTTGTGTGTGCTGGTCATCCTGAAATCCCCCTCAACAACCAACGTTCAGGTAACAAAGAACAAACTCCATCACTCCAGCTCAGCTACTGGCACAGCCCTGGGGCTGAGGGAAGCAAATTTCCAGCTGGCTGCAGTCTGAAACGTGGGTCAGAGTCAGCCCCTCCTTGCCAAACTTCTTCCAATTCCTCACTTAACTGGAATAGCAGCACCTGCACTGATGTGACAAATAGAACATGCTCTGGGCACAAGGTGGAGCCTCCTCCTGCCCCAGCTCCAAACTGATCCTGGTGAACACTGTGCCAGCATTCCAGTCAATTATAAACCAGCCATTAGTGTTGAGAAATAAGCATCCCTTCTACTTTTTAAGGACCACCCACCTGTGCCTGTAACCTCCATACACTGGAACATATGTTATATGAACTACAAATGTCATGCATTTTTCATCTGCAAGACCCAATTTGCCAGCAGCTCTGAGGTGAAAAGAGAGCTGGAGTTGAAAAAACCCTCTGCTGGGCTTGAAAAGAGCAGAAAAATGAATTTAAGTTTCTCCTTTTAATATTCAACTTACTTGACTGACTTGGTTCACCTGCAGAGATTATTTTTCATTTTGAGGTTTCTGTATTTATTTTTTTTTAATACTTATAGATATATAACACCTAAACCAGTAGGATCCCCATTTCAGTTTCATCTTTTTTGGCACTCTATGTCCAAACAATGGATGATTTTTGTTAAAAAGATCCTTATTGTGTAAAGCAATCTGAGGTGCACACAGCCCTCCTGGGTCTTCCACACAGATGGATTTTACCTGCAGAATATTTTAAGTTAAACAAATTTTGAATGCAGCAAAATAAATGGAAATCAAGACAAACTGCCTTTTGTTAAAGTTGCTACACACTTCTTACAAGACCCTCTTCTTCAATTGATTATAGCTTTGCCCAACTTCAAACCATTTGGGCTGGAATTTTCTGTGCCAGGTGTCTGCCTCAGGCAGAGGAGAATGTGATCATGTAATTAAAGGCTGTTTCATAGTGTGTACACAGAAGGGGGCAAATTAAGGTTGAAGAGGCAACCTTAATTCTCAATTTCTTAACTTTCTCAGGCTTGACTTTGCAACCCCAATAATGTTCTTTTAATGCAGCTTTTCGTCTGCAATATTAACCCAGTGCTACATTAATTTAGAGGCACATCCCACCCAGGTTGGATGTTTGAGTGGACTGGAATAGGATACACCCCTTCCACTCCTAGTCATGAGTTTAAATACAGCCAGGGGCTGAGGGGTGGGGAGTTGTTACCCCTGGACAGCTGCTTGGGGGTTAAAGGATGTGAACTGCTGCTGTGAGACCTTGCACTGGGACCCTGATTCCAGCAGAAGATCCAGCCCAGCCTGCACTGCCTTGCACTCGTGGGGGTGCAGCCACAATTCTCCTACAAAATGGGGTTCCAGGTGACTCCCCTGTCGATAAGGGAGTGTTCCCTCACTCCAGGAAGACCCTGGATGGATGACTGACACCTGCACTCCAAGAATGTGTCAGGAATGATGCTGATTTGGTGGGGCTGTTCACATACACAACACCAGAGCCTTAACTGAAATCTTCAGGGAGGATGGGAAAAGCCAGCAGTGCCACAATCTGAGCAATGGCTGTGCTTCCATCAAAAAAAGAACATCCTGGAAATTTGCTCAGTGACACTTTTAGGAAAAATGAGTATGGACAACATATGAAAATTTAATTTAGCCCGTCTGGTGCTGAGAAACATGAAGCACTTGTATAACTACCAAGTGGTGTTCTGCAAAAACAAGGACAGTTGTGCCTGAAGGAGGAAAGCTGAAGTGCTTCCTCTACCTCCAGAGGCTGTGCTGGAGGGCAGAGCTTTAGAACAGAGACCTTGTAGGAGACAGTCACTGAAGGAGCTACTGTGGAGCTTCCCCCAAAGCAAAGCTCACAAACCACAAAGCCCCCTCTGCCCTCCAGTAAAGGAAATTCTGACACTTAAGCAACTATATCAGAGAATCACAGAATAATTTAGGTTGGATAAGAGCTTTAAGATCATCAAGTCAACCATAAACCCAACACTGCCAAGTCCCACCAAACCATCTCCCCATACTGCAGGAAGCAGTGTCTAACACCCTGTGCTGTATCAGCAGCTCCCTGTGGGAACAGGGAGAAGCTCCCCAGCTGTTCTCAGAGGGGGAGCAGGTTACAGAGAAACCCTCAGAGACAACAGAGAAAACAGAAAGGGATCAGGAAGAGGGTAAATGTCTTTTCTGTAGAGCAGGAGACAATCTCAGCTTTAGTTCTGCCTCCTCAGTCCTGGTAATTCAAGGCAAGAAAAGGCAGAGAAAAACAGTGCTCTTCAAAACTCCTTTTGCAGCCATCCCTTTGTGACATTCCAGCCTCCCCAGTCACAAACTCTCTAAGCCCCTCAGCTTCAGCCCACTGGCTGCCAGCCCTCAAGATCTGACATCACTATTTCCCTCAGTGCTGACACTGGTACCCAAACCAGATAACCCAGGCAGCAGAGCTAAAACGCTTCTTTTCATCCCAACATGAGTTTTAAAAATATTTTAAATCACTTAGCTTTGTTTTGTTTGCCATTTACTGCATTCATGTTCCTTTTGAGAGGCCACATTAATAAATAGTGTGCCCTGATACCGACATGGCTTCAATCCCATCATTTTCTGTATTCAGCACTCATATGCCTCCCTTACTACAGTACATAAATGATATAAACTTCTCATCAATAACATAAAAAATTCATACTCTGTCTACAATGCAGCTGCTATCACAGGTTTATGTCAACAGTCGTCCTGATTTTTAATAGCATAAATGTTTAAAGAGGCAGCAATTCCTGTAAAGTATCTGCAGGGATATTTAGAGCCCACATATGCCAAAACAATCCTGTTCTCATACAGGAGACATTGTTGCTCAGCAGGAAGACAATGTTTATCCTCACAAATGTTTACCCTACTTCAGTCACTGAAATGCTCCAAATGGCTGGCAGGGACACCCCGAACCCCCTGGTCACCCCTCTGAGCAGGGAGCACCAGCTCCTGCCCGTGACAGCTGAGCCCCCCTGCACTGCACACCTCCTGCCTGCCTCCAAAACCATCTCTTTGCAATGCTTGGATTTGCTCTTTGCTGTAAATATACACAGACAGGATGATTTCCAAATGTTTTTATGCTTCAAAATTCTAATGCACAGCCTGTCCTTTTATTTTCTTTTTATCATTAAAAACCCTCCTCAGCTCAGCTTTCTGAGGGCTTCCTACCTCAATAAAACAATGCAAACCCTTTCTTTTAATTTCTTCTACTTGCTGCCAATTGTATAGGGCTTTAAGCTATTAAAAATAAGAAAAAGCTTTGCATACATGCAGCATAAAATATTTATTTTTAATCTAAGCAGGATTTCTTTACCTGCTGTGCAGCCACAGCTTCTGTTTAAGGCTTGCTTTATCATCTGTGTGTCAAGCTGAAAGCATTTCTCTCCTGATCCTTCATTCTAGGTGTAAAGAGCCTACCAGAGCTCAGCTGACACTCGACTTCCAATTCCTGCTTCCAGTTTTCCTTCTGCCTTTTCCCCTCTCACCCAAAAACTCACAACCTGGAAGTTCTTCACTTGAACAGATGGTTTAGAGAAATCTGGGACATGCTCGTGTGATTGAAAATAGGACTCCTTTAAGCACCATCTCGTGTAACAATTATGTGAACAGTTGGTCCGAACGGTGACCCAGAAACTGCCCCAGCTCTGCTCTCCTGAGCCCCAGGAGAGCATTCCCAGTCCTTTCTGAGTGCCTGACCTTGGGCAGCCACAGCTCCTTCTGGGCCAGCACATTCCCTCTGCTTTCTGCTGGAGCCACTCCTGCAGCAGGCCAAGGCACTCCCATGAAATGCATTTTTAAGGTTAAAATTTGAAGTATTAATGATAAAACCCAACCCTATGCTTCCCATTTGTTTGCTACGTGAACAACACCGAATTCCCCCAGACTTTTTCACAACCAAAGTACTCCATCTCAGAAGGTGTAAAATCACTCAGTCCCACTTGTCTGTGTCCAGGTTGGACCCAGACCCTGCTGCTGTTGTTCAGAGGAAGGGCAGCAGCAATCTGACAAGTGCTGAATATTCCCAGCTCCATCCAAGGACAACAAAGCAGCACATTCCCATGGTCAATAAAAAACCAACTTCCAAGTCAGGCTTCAAGTGGTATGTAGGAAGAACTTTTGGGTTAGAATTAATAAATTTCCTGTCCCAAGGCAGAAGCAAAGTCAGAAAAGAGGATTATGGAAGATGTGTCAGCAGGGTGCACTGCTCCTGAGCTGTGGACACAGCAGGAGGAAGGTGACTGATGAGCAGGACACAGGAACCAGGCTGGGTGAGCTTGGTGCTGACTCAGAGGGGTCGTGTGGGGGACATACAGGAAGGGGAGATGACTCTGGTGAAGAAATTTCCAGAAGGGGAGAGTTGTGTGTCCGTAAGAACGGGAATTACAGGACTGGACAGCTCTGAAGATGTGGGCATAGCTGGATGTGGAGGGGAAAAGTTGACTTGAGGCTTAAGGCTTCCTCGGGAGCTGAGAAGGTGCTTGAAAGGACCTCGGTGGAGGCTTTAGGTGCAGTGGATGGCTGAGACTGTGATCAGCACAAAAATGTCCCTTACAAGAGTTCCTGGGGCCAGTCTCCACTGCCCCCCACCACCTGCAGCACACGAGGGCTGTGGATCCAATAACCCAAATTTTCCGCTCCCCAGAGCAAGTTTCAAAATTGCCAAAAACCACTGAGAGAACCCTGAAGTCTTCCTTTCCTTTGAACAGGTGCAACGAGATGGGCTTTGTTTAGTACTACAACTGCAGATCCATTATAACAAAGGTAAATATCAAATTGAGAGTCAACATCTCCATTAACAAAACCCAAGCTGCCTCAGTAGCCACCAAACACCAACATCTCACAACTATTTGAAAACACTTCAAGACCTTAAAAAACACAGAAAAAACACAGCACCACTGTAACAAGCTACATTTCCTGTCACACAGAGGCTTGATTCCTGTCAGTGCAACACTCATTTTAGTCTGATTAAGTTGCTGTGATGAACTTCAGAGTTTAGACTGCCCTTGAGCCTCACATCTATCTGATCTTTAATTCTACTACCCGCTCATTTCTTGCTAAGCACACAATTCTGAGTCCCTCTGGAACAGCCTCGTTCAGGCTCTGCATCAATATGTTCAGTGCTGAATTCATTTCTGCAGGGAGCCCAGTAAATCTGAACTTTCCAAAATCATTTGGCCCCCATTACTAGTAAGCACTGCTCTTAAATAGGTTGTAACTCCAGCTAATAGGCTCCATAATCATAGCTGAATTGAACAAAAGGGTCCAGTATGGGCTGTCATCAGTCATTTTTATTCCCAATCAAATGCACTGCATAGAAGGGAACTTTTTTATACTTCTGGATGCTGAAACTAAGAAACTCATTTCACCTGAATAGAGGGTTTTTTCCTTAATAAAAAAATAAGATGAAAGCTTCCAAGGGTATCCAGAAGTCCAGCACAGCACTGATGCAAAGACCTGGCACTGGTAACCTTTTCACCTTGCAAAATGGCATCTATCCAGAATATAAGGAGACGGGAAAAACATTAAGATGCAAAGCCCACATAATGAAAAATTCCAGTGCTGAGAGATACATCTTCTGCTATTCAAAGAAGTAACTGAGTGTAACTAAACCTAAGGTAAAGGAGTTAGCGGTAGCAGTGCTTACATCTTGATCACATTTCCATGAAGACAAGCTTTGTGATATTGTTTCATCTAGTGCAAAAAAAAATTAGAAGCCACCTTCTAAATCTTATCACCAAAATTGATAGTGTTTACTTAAAGCTTATTCCAGCTTTGCTGACTTCAACAGATATTGAAGTCTCCAATAAATCTATTTCAACATTTTTTACAACTCTCTTCTTTCTCAACATACACTCTGGCCTTCCTGATCTATATCAGTGGACAGAAGACCAGATTTTTGTTTATGAATATCTAGAAGTTTCATTGCTGTCTGCTGCAAAGCCTGGAATAAAAATGAATAGCAAGTAAATAAAGCAGAAAAGGAACTTGATTTATCCTTCTCTCTCCTGCGAGACAGCAGAGCCAGTCCTTGCTGGCACCGTATTTTTTACACACAGAGCAACCTGCTACAAAGGCAGTGCAGGAGAGCTCCTGCTGGGCACAGGCAGCTGGTCCTGCACTGCTGGCACTGCAGGCACTGCAGCTTCTCCCCCTGTGCCTGTCCAGTGTGACCGGGGCACCCTGCGTAATCCCCTTGGGGGAAACACCACGGAAAGGTCCCAGCTGCTGGCAGCTGCTGGCAGCCACAGCCACGCTTTGTATTCCCAGCAGTTCCCCTGGCAGTGTGGGCTCATAAACACCACACATCCAGACTACCTGGGCATACCCTGCTCTGCCCCTGGGCTGCATCTGAGCGGGCAGCTGGCAGCAGTCGGGCAGAGAAAGAGCAAATGGGGCACTGTGGATGTGGGAACTGGCGAATCACAGCTCGGAGCACTGGGTTTCCAAGAGAACAAACAGGAGATAAGCAAGGGTGTGCATGCAAATACTTCACTCCCAAAATAAAAGAATAATTTAAAAAGAAGAGTTGACCAATTTTAAGGCTTTAATCAGGTGAGACAGTATAGACGAACAATGTCATATCCTCACAACTGATTTTAAATAAGCAAGGAAAAATCTAAAAAGTCAGAATCAGTAGTTCTGCTAAATGACTAAAATAGTGATGAGTTTCTCAGCAACAAAACCTCCACAAACATACAAGTGCCTGATCCTGGTTACATGGTGTCATGGTTTGGGACTGGCTTAATGCCAGTACCCTCATGAAAATGTATTTTCTTTAACTAACTGCTGTGAGATGTGACTGGGAACAGAGCAGAGCAGGCTTAAACTTAGAAAAAGAGAGAAAAACAATAATTTTATTAAACTACAAACTAAAATCAAAAAACACACAGGAAAACAGAGTGAACACCTTTTAACCATTCCTCCTCCTC
This sequence comes from Promerops cafer, assembly GCA_013398275.1. NCBI lineage: Eukaryota > Metazoa > Chordata > Aves > Passeriformes > Nectariniidae > Promerops > Promerops cafer. The sequence goes on from VZSE01010355.1 coordinate 394,266, forward strand.
CCACCCAAATTCACTAAAGCACAGTGAGACAAAAAATCTTGGAGTCTTGATCAAGTTACTAACACTCAAGTAATCAATTCTCAGTCCATCAGGGGAGAGAGGAGTCTCTCTTGTACCACAGTCCTCACCACGAAACAGGGTTGAAACTCCCCATGTTTCTTTGTCACACGTGGCACCGCCCGGAGAAACTCTGCCATGGTGACATCCTCCTTCCATGTACAGTGCTCTCACCACCGTCCATGGACCGAAACTGCT
>VZSE01010355.1:394865-405028 GCA_013398275.1 Promerops cafer
GCCTCCTCTGCCGGCACAGGCTCGCTCTCTCTCTCTTCTGGGGTTGGGGGGGGGGGAACAAAAGATACCTCGGGGTTTTTGCCACCCCTCGGTCCTGCAGGAGCTGGCCCGGTTCCATTCCCTTCCACCTTCCCTCTCTCTCTCCGGGGCTCCGGCCTACCTCAGCCTGGGCCTCCATGGCTCCCCTCCCCACCCAGCCATGTGGCCGGGCGGGGCAGAGACGGTGCCGCTCCTTGGGCTACCACGGGCGAAAGAGAGCGAACTCTGGGAAATCTCTGCTTTTAACCCCGTGTGTCTTCAGAGGGGACTCACGTCTTCAGTGGTCACACCAGGTGTCAATATTCGAATCTGACCACTGATTGGTTTAACTAAAACTTCCCAAAAACTCACTTCCTCCCAAACAAAGACACATGGTTCACTGGTTTAACCAGAATTATAATTCCACAGAAATCAGAATAGCTGCAACTGATACAAAGGGATAAAAGACATGAATGAACCTGGGTGAGGTCTGCTCAGCAATGGAAAACTGCCCCAGGTGGGATATATGGGAAGACTGATAGAGATTTTAAATCAAAGCAGCACAATGGAAAGAAATCTTCACTGATTCTCTTCAGCTGCCCAGATGGGCTCAAACTTCCTTCCCCCCATACATACACATGAAAATAGGAGGAAGATTTGGAAACCTGTGCATTCTGCCATCCCTCTTCCTCCCACCAAATGCCCCAGAACAAAGCCTGCTCTTCTCCATTTGACAGCAGCTTGTGGAAAGACCTTTCTCCTTTCTCTCCTAAGACATTCCTCTAGACTGAAAAATGCCATGTTTCTGTTCTTGCTTCCCAGGAGCTGCTGACAGCTGCTCTCCACTGTGCAGAGCCCATGTGAGAGGTGGAGCAGAGGAGGTGACCCTCTGGGCACGTGGCTCTGGAAGCAGGAACTGCCCAGGGCAGGAGGCCAGGCCAGCCCCATCCTCAGCTGGGACTCCTCCATGGCCAGGACACATCCAGTGTGGATGGAGCAGCAGCTCCTGCACATAGTTCAGCAATGACAGGGACACTGGGAGTCAGCAAGGGTGACACAGGCACTGAGCACAGCACACAGCAGCACAGGCCCTCGTGCAGATACCACTGAAGCTCTTAGTCTCCTGCACTGGTAAATACCAAAATATAAGCGAAATTATTACTTCTTTAAAGCTGCAATAAAGGACAGACAGAAAAGTTACACTGATACAATTCAAGTCAATTATTTTTAAACAGTATGTGATGGATTTGCAGTATGCCAATGCAAAAAAGACAGGCTCATTTTCTACAAATGCCCACAAAGAGAAATGAGAGAGCTCAGCACTATAGCATGGCATATTCCATTAGGAATTAAATCTCTTCTCTCTGATGGTCCCATCCACATGTTCATTGGACAGTCTCCCGCTTTCATCTACATTATTGTTACTAATTTATGAATGAGACTGGAATTACAGAAGATGAGGCTAAGGTGAGGCTGCATTATAATAATAAATGAAAGAATGACTCCTGTTTACCTTCAAAATATTTCATAGTTAAAATGCTTACTGCATTTTTAACTGTGACATACTTCCTTTAGGAGGTTTCGGTTTTGAAGTAATGATATAAAATTCATTTCATCTCTTTTTCAAGCCTGAGTCTTTCATACATAACATCAGGCATGTCATATCTGAGGAATTATTAAAATAAGACGGAGCCTGCTGTATCTGAGCAGAAAAGCTTCTTTGAGCTGGCGTCCTCAGGAGAGAAGCAAGCTCAATCTCATTAGTTGGTGCTGAGAAGGCGTCCTAGTCACTAGGTTCAAGGTGATGAAAGATTAGGGCGTTTGGCCTCGGCTCATTCTGTATGCAGCTCACATCACTCCCTGCCCGTGAACACGAAATTACATTGAACCTGGGGAGTCTAACTCCATTAATTTTAAATGGAAGATTAATTTAACAATATGCGGCAGATATTTGTTACAAACCTATCATGTAAAAGTGACGGTTAGCAATAAATTGTGGTGACTCACACTGGCCGGTGGCCCTGGCTCAAATAAATCAGAAGGCATTTACACATAATTGCTGTTTTTAAAGACAGGGATATGGGAGATATGTTTCTTTGATGAAAGATTGGGTAACTCCATTCAAGGAAACAGCAGCCCATGTTAAAGCGACAGCGCCTCTTTTGTGGGAGATGTTCTGACAGGGCCTACAGGACTGGGATGCAGTTATTGTCTGTCTTGGCCTTAACCTGGGCCTGTTTTTTTTCTTAGACAAATCATTTTCATTGATTTTCATGAAACATCTGAAAGAACAATACAGAAGTATTTCACATGAGCTGAGGATAGAGGTATGTTTTAGGAACGTGCAGCACATGCTGGCTGCCACCTGGGACTGTGCAGAAAATGCTTATACAAAGGTTAACCATGATCCAATTTTTTCTGCCAACTTTCTGACTCCTGCACAATGCACAGAATTAACAGGTGGCCCTTCTCCTGCCACAGGTCCTTTTTTTCTTTCATTGATTGTCCAAAGGTATGGTTGGGTATGAAATGTCATCATTGAAAATATCCTTTCCAGAGCAGGAGACTCATCACCTCCATCTGAGAATAAGCAACACAGGGGAGAAAACTGGAAGGATACAATTTTTTTTATTTCTTAGTCAAGTGTAGATAATGACCGTAAGACTCGGATACTCTGATGATATCCATTGCTAGAAAAGGGACTGTCTACAAGGGAAACAAAAATATCTTGAAAGCTAATGCAAGGGAGGAGAATTGGCTCCCTCAGGAAGCAGAATTACTCCAGACCTCTTTCCTTTCAGTCCAAGAAAAAGGAGAAAACCAATCCTAACTTCCACCCCTAACTATTTGTGATCTGTGATTCTTCCATAATTCTGTAAATTCTGCAGCAACAAACACTGGGTGGGACTGCATTTGGGCATGCTTATTTATTTAAAGCAGAAAGTGGAGTGCCTTTGCTTTTCTTTCTGAACTGGAGAGAACAAACCAGCCCTGACACCCAGGGATGGCAGTGGCTGTGTTTCACACACTGCTGGGAGGGGCTGGGACACGCTGCAGGGAAGGGCATCACCTGCACGTGGAACAAATCATTATATCCATGAGCAGCTTCTGCAGGCTGTAGCAGTCAGAGATTCAATGACCTGGCTGAACAGAGCAGGAGCCCCTGCACGACCTGCCCAGGGGTGGAAATGCTGGGATGGCTCAGACTGGGTGTGCTCAGTGAGTGGGACAGGTCAGCAGTCACCACCCCTCCAGACCAGGTACAAACTATGGAAGGGGTGAAAGGGTGGCAGGACTGTGTTCACCGTGCCAAATATCTCACTGTGATCCACAAGTTTACAAAGCAGTCACAGTCAAACAGAGAGGAGCTGCAGTGGAACTGAGAATTCCCAGCCTAGCTGCCTGAGCAGGCAAAGGGAATCCATCCATTCACCCTCTTCTCAGCTTTGAATCTTTAACAAATGCCCTGTCCTCCAAAAGCATCCAAAGCAATCTACAGATATTGTGCTTTGGGAAGGGAGGCAAAGAGGGGCAGCCTCCAGTGCAGGTAAGTGAGGCCAGTACAGATCCATGTCTGAGTGGGAAGCATAGGGTGAGGTTTCCACCCCTGGCTCACAGCTTGCCTAACCAGACAGAAACCCAACTCCATGCTGGGTTTGTGACCATTTGTGGTTTGCAATTTGAGGTTGTTAGGTGTCTTTGGAGCCATTTATTCTAAAGGACATAAAAATTCCAGTTTTTGGCAGTATGGTCTTCCATTGTGTTCACAGATATCCTCCCCATGTAACATCACACACTGACCTGCCAGACATTATGCCCATCAAGCTTTACAAACTTGCAGAAAGTGGATATTATCTTCATGCACAAATAAACTATAGGTTTGTGCTGTGTAATTTAAAGAGAAGGATAGTAAGAGATAAAATACTGTGCACTTGCTTTTGTACACAGCCATACCAAAATACTTGCACAAACCAGACAACATTAGAATAAGGTTTCTCAGACCCTCTTTTCCTTGCAGCAAGTCAGGAGACTGTCTGTTCTAAATTGGCCACTAATAATCCTTTCCATATGGTGGAAAAGAGAAATGCAACCTCCAACAGACCCTCGTGGGAGGCAGCAGCATTACAAATCTGGGAAGGTGACTGAGTTGAGGGGACTGTGCTTTGTTTCTAGCTCTGCTGGGAGGTAGGGCTGTGGGCAGGGCACTCCATTGCTTATAAACTGCTGCAAGATCTTCAGATTGAAGGGGCCACTGAAAATGCAACCATGGACTGGCAGTTTTACTGCCCAGCCTGACCTGTCAGTGAAGAGAGTTCACTCTGCGTCAGCTGGTCCGTGGTTCACTGGTGCCTACACCAACTGTGTGCCACAGGATAGAGCTTCAGAGGGCAAAGAAATGCTCAGGTGAATAAACAGCTCTTCACACTGACCAAAATTAATGAATTGAAAAAAATTACCGTTGATATTTGAACGAGTAAGACTGATGCAGAATAACTACACAGAAAAAGAGCACTGTTGCTTTAAATTCCATGCCAACATCCAGGTTGCCAGCAATTGATGCCACTAACTCATTTTTGCACTTTAATGTTAAATTTCTTATGGGACCACATCACCTAATTAGAGGAATTGATAACTGCACTGTTCCATAATGAGGCCAATACATTTCAAAGTCATTAAAGATAACCAAGGCAATAAGTCTGTGTTTAAGCGGCACTTCCTTAGATTTCACAGCCTACATGTCGCTGGCATAGGAAAAAGCAATCCCTGCCTAGTCAACTGTAAATGCTGGGTTATTGGAATCTTTAAAACAGGCAGCAAGGAGAAAATTACATGGCCAAATCTCCTTTTTCCAGTTAATGAAGAATTAAGACTCCCATTTACCATATTAGAAGGTTCATCAGAGGTCTCTCCTCTCCATAGCTTGTGTTTGACAGCAGTGTCAATTTATCTGAGTCAGAACGCAGAAGTGCATGACAGTGCGTCATTCATAACTGTCACATCTACTTATCTCTCTCACTGTCACACTGCTAACGAAATTCAGGCCATGTTTTCCCCATCATGTCCCCTTAAAGGGAGAAGGATCCCCTTACCCACCACAGCAAAGTGACCCAAGCACGGCTCTGCAAGCAGCGTGGTAACAAACGGCCCCACAGCTTTGGGAAGGGTGGATCACAGAACCTTGGACAGCCAGGGAAGGGTAAGCCAGCATTTCCCAGAGGCAGGCTTCCAGCAGGACTGTTGCTGGCTTTACAAGTAAGACACATTAATTCTTGGTGATAATTACAAGAGGGATGGATTTATTTTATATTCTGCCTCGTGCCTGTAAGATTTGTTCAGGTACATTTGGCATCCAAGTAAGAAAAGCAGAGTGACTTTATTGAAAGTCAATGGTCAAACTTCTGTTGGCTTCAAAAGCACAGGAAGGATTTTTAGAAATGCAACAGATGAATAATTCCATAAAATTAATACTAACATTAGAGCATTTGTTACCTTGGCTGAGGTAGAATGTAAGAGGTCTATCAAAACACTCACAAAAGATCTTCTGCCCTAAGAACCTGGACATGGTGAAAAAGGCCAGAAAGACTTTTTTACAAATCAAAGCATCATCCCACTAAAATAAAAATAAACAACTGAAAAGGTAAGTTAATATTTAAAGAAAACACAAACTCACCTGAGAAAACAAATAGAACAAAACAGTTCTAACAGAAGGGCCATGACTAGAAAAAATAACTTGTAAATATACACCCCTGTACTGTAAGGCAAGACACTGTCACATTCTAAGAAACTTCCAGAATTATGTTGCCCTCTCCCCTACAAGAAACATGCACCTGCCTTCTAATCCCAGGTGCTCACACCATCCAGCACAGGGAGAGACCCAGCAGAGCAATTCTTGCCTTTAAAATCTGTTTCTCCTAATGCATCTCTCCAGAACACTTGAGATAAAAGGTTCTGATAAATTCAGTTTAACTCCCTGGCCCCTTCTAACCTCCTGCTCCTGCATGGTGATGAGCTGTAACCCACACCCCAGCACCCTCAACTGGGGAACAGAACAGCCCTCCCAGTGCCCTGCCTGTAGGTCTCTGAGAGCCCTCTGCAGCCCAGTGGACAAAGAGGCTCAAGAGCTTTTCTTATAAATCAGACTGAAAAGCACAACCCCTTCCTTTTATTCAATGCCACTTCCACAGGAAAGGGCCTCTCAGCTCCTGTCCCAGCAAGCTCCCCAGATTTACAGACAGTGGGATTTTCCACAGTGAGGTGACTCTGCCCAGGAGCACAGAGGTGGAACAGGCACCGTGTCCATGGAATGTGGCCGCTGGGTTTGGCAGACACGGAAACCAGGCTGGAGGGAAGCACTGTCCTGAGTTTAAGGGCAAATACGTGCTTTTGTCTATTCTGAAAAGAAGTACTTTCCACTATTTTCCACAATCACAGGCTCCAAAGTAAAGTGGCTTCACACAGTAACATCAGATTTTAAAAAACCAACACGGCAGGCTCCAGGTGCCAGAGAATGAAAGGGCTGGAGCAAGTCTTAAAGAGACTGGTTGTGTAAATTTGAGAAGTAGTTTTTCTTCCAAGAAAACTTTTCTTTCACAATATTTCATGAGAGTGTTGGAGTTTTTTTGCACCAGAACTAACATAAGAGGAGAGAAAGAAAATGGTGCCCAATTGGATCAAATTACGGGTGAAACATGCACGTGAATGTGCACTTGGGTCTTCAGTTCTGAAAACTTCAAGAACTAAAATAAATTGCATGACCCCCTGGTAACTTCCACTAGAACTTCTGGGTATAAATTGTTTGCCTCAAGCTGGGTGAAATATACATTCAAATTCAGGCTCTTGAAGGAAATTATTAAGTAGAGCCATATTAGCTTTCTCTGAAGCATACTCGTTTTCTATATTGCCACTGTATAGACCAATTATGTTACCTTTCCATGCTGAGAAATGATTGTTCTGCTAACACAGTTCTGGTAAAAATCAAAAGCACTACATTTTTAACCTTGGGGGATTTTTGTTATTGCTGCTCCCTTGCTAGTTCCTTCAAATGGAAAACATCTTCCATTAATCTAAATGCAAAATTTGTTCAGCTTTCGAAAGTTACTTGAAAAATGTTAAGCACAAAGCAATAAACTTTTTATGCTCTTAAGACCACTAATGCTTTGAGCTTCATATTCATTTTGAAGAAATGAACATTTTATGGTTCACAGAGGAATAGCTACATGAATAATATCTGAGACTATAATGCATCTAGCAGAAAAAGATTAAGTTTATGTAAACTATTTAATCAGACGTGAAATTTTCTCTAGAGGATAAAAAATTCTGACCTTATTTAAGTTTATTTTAAAAAATACCAATATCACATTTCCACCAAGGGAACCCACCGATTTCCCCATTTATGCTGTATAAATATTCATAGACTCAAGGGCTAACTGGATACCACAGCCCCTAGGATCTAAAAGTAACTTTAGAGATGTATCACATCGGAATGGTCTTCCCATGGAAAACATTTCCCAGGAAGTGTGACTGTAACTGCAGGGAAGGGGTGGCACACCAAGAACCCATGGTGGCCTTGATGGTGATGGACCAGCTCATCACAAGGGAATTCTTCATCAGAAATGCTCCAACTCACACCAAAGTCTTGTTTTCATCCATGCTTTTTAACATGTTTTCAACAGAAATCTGTTCTGTAACCATGCTTTATCTCTTCCAGCCCTTCTGCCTGGCTGCCCTCCCACAGTGCAGTGATTCTCTCCCAGGTTGAGGAAACCAGGCTGTCTATCCCAGCAAGTGTCTGTCTAGAACTGTGTTGTAATAATCTGATTTATTAAAGAAATGCAAATGTGTATATGTTTAAAATGTCCAGTTAAAGTGGACTTTATGGGAACTAAAGTAATTTGTGACTTGTACCCAATTAAACTGTATCTGAATTTGGCCCTCATTTCTGCTGATATCCAAAGTAAAGCTCTTGAACTGTTTCAAATTAAATTATGGAAAATCTTGGCATCTTAACTGCAAGCCCAGGTGCATTTATTTTTCTATTAAAACCAGAAAATTATGGAGGTTTTGTAAGTACAATATTTTCTGAATCCACTAAGGGGTTTTTGTTCTATATAAGACACTAATGAAAAAGCCTCATGTAGAAGAATCCTGAAAAATCAATAGGCTGGACACAAAATAGGAATGCAGCTTAAACAACAATATGATTATGAATAACCTATCTTCAAGCACTGTCCCTTGAATGTGGTTTGAGAACAAATGATGACCAGGCTATGGGGAGTGTGATGTGATTATTTTTTTAATGTATGTGTGAAAGCACCTGGGTATAAACTCTCATATCTCTGTAACACAGAACACCAACCTGGTTTGGGGGCCTCTTGATTTCAAAACAAATGTGAACTACTGAGCATTCAGCCTTTTCTTGCTCTTTTTATTCCAGCAAATTACCCACTCAAGCCAAAGAGGTAAACAGGAGTTACTCTACACTGTGGTTCCTTACAGACACGCATTATTGCTGTACCCCATGGAAGTTTTCCTTTCCCTTTCCCACAGTATTCAGTTCCCACAACAAAGAGTTTGATTATAAGTTCAATATCAGCTCAAATGTTCTTTCCCACTTTGGTGGCACTTTGAACTTCTCCCATAGGGAAAAGTCAAAACCACATTTTGGGTTCTCTTTTCCTTGCGAGTCCTTCCTGCCTTGTACAGTGTTAGAGAGATGAAGGGTTACTTTCAGCAGGGAGACAGCACATCTCCCGTGACATTCTCCTGGAAGGGGGAACTGGCAAGACCCTGGGGTGTGGTAGGCTGCACCCAGGCCTGTGCCCTTGCAAGCACTGCAGATGAACTCTTTGTGAGCACAGGGAAGAATCATGGCTGTCTCCAAAAATTAGCTGCATTAATAAAGGGGAAGGTGAAGGAAAGGCAATGGTGCTCAGAGTGCCACATCCCCAAATGTAATTTTGAAGATCTTAAAAGCAGAAAGATAACGAAGGTATTGAGAGGGGTTGCATATTTGGGGGAGGGTACAGAAGAGAAAAAGTACAGGAAGATTTTTTTTTTTTTAAGAAAGTTGCCATAAAACCTGGCAGATCATTTGGATTCCGTTTGAAACACTTTTCCCTTTCCTGGCCCTACCAGAGAGCTCCGGCCATGGCACACTCTGCATGGAAAGCCAGCAAGGAAACCCAGCCATTTTGCTCAGGCTCCCAACTGTACAAAATGGCTACACCAGGCGGCATCTGCCACGGAATGATTGGTATTAGGCATAAGTCATTATTCTGACAAGGAGCTGGCACGCAGGCAGGCGCTCTGGCACGAGCCCCGATGAGATAAGGGTTTGGCATTGCCGCCGGTAGGATTTGAATTAAGCTCAGCGTCAACACAACGCACATGGTTTCCTCTCCACGGACATGCCAAATCCTTGACACAATAATGAGCTGTGCACTATGCCAGTCACTGATTGTCAGCTCAACTGCACATCTCTCTTCTGATGCCATCAAGCTGCAGTGGGATCCAAAGTTGAGAAAAAACTTTGCCGTGACTTTTGGTGGGGCTGTGGGGGTGACGGCACAGGCAGAGGTGAAGCCTGTTCCCCCTCAGCCCTGCCAGGCCTGTGGGCAGCAGGAGAGCTCACAGGGGTGGATTCACACTGCAGCACAGCTCAGAGTGAGACATGTCCCAGCCTAACAAAACAAATTGCCTGAGAAAAGGATCAAGCCTGACAACGACATGGTTCCATTAGAAATCCAGTCTTAAACACCCCTTTGCTTGAGAAGACTCAAGTCTGTGTTTCACGTGTGTTTGTGAGAAGCCCCTTTTCTGTGAAAAGAAACATTCCCGGGGTGGAGTGAAGCAAAGCCATGTGGATTGGCAGCATGGGAGCGAAGGATGAATCCTTCTGCGGGAAGGCGGAGCAGGCAGGAGGTGTTCTAGTCAGCCATAACATGCCCTGGCCCTGCAGGCCGTGGGTCTCCTCTGCCCTCCCCAAGCCCTCTTCAGCCCACAGCTGGAGCACCTCTCCTTCCCACAGGGAACACCTTCCCACAGGGAACACCTCACCTTCCCACAGGGAACACCTCACCTTCCCACAGGGAACACCTTCCCACAGGGAACACCTTCCCACAGGGAACACCTCACCTTCCCACAGG